>VZSE01000755.1:514616-643496 GCA_013398275.1 Promerops cafer | reverse complement strand
CCCCCGCTGCCGGAGCAGCCGCTCCGCCGCCGGCCCCGCGCTCCGCCGGCATGATCTCCTGAGGGGCCGAGCCCGCCCCCGCCCCGGTGAGTGCCGCCACGGGCCGGCCCCGGCTCGGACTTGGCGGAGTTTCGGGCTCTGGCCGGCGCTGCCCTTCGCGAGGGGACGCGGCCCTTCGGGTGCTCCCCGCGTCCCGGCGAATCGCGGTGCACCCCGCGCATCCTTCCTTCAATCGCTCCCTCGCATCCCTCCTTTAATCGCTCCTTCGCATCCCTCCTTCAGTCGCTCCCTCGCATCCCTCCCTTGCATCCCTCCTTCCCTCCCTCGCAGCGCGGTGGCTCCGTGTTGGCATTCCCGGAGGGAAAAGTGTCTCCTGACCGCGGGCGGACGCTACCCGGCCCTCTGGAAGGCTCGGCCGAGCCTTGCGGGGGATGCTCAGTGTCTGAGGGGAGCGAGGCTCCCGCGGGGAAGGGACTCTGGAAGTGACCCTCGGGCTGGGGCTGCCCGGCTGAATGTTAACAGCGGGCATGTGGGGGGGCTGCGGAGAGCAGCTTCGGCACCTGCGAGCAGCAGGTGAAAAGGGGCACAAATCGGGCTGAACCAGGGGAGAGCGCTGGGAGCCGCGGGGGATGCGGCGCGGACCAACAGGTGCGGTGGTCGCGGCTGCTTTGGTGCCGGGAGGGTTTCCGCCACCCCAGGCGGGTCTTGGGAGCCACTGCCGGGGCTGGTGCCGGGGGCGAGTCCCGGCAGCCGCCCCGGCCCCGCGGGGCTGAGCGCGGCTGCGGGGCGGTGGGAGCCTGCGGGATGCGGACTCGGAGGTGCGAGGTGCTGCCTACAGGTGAGACTGAAGCTCCGGTGCTTCCTGCATGGGTCGGTGTTTTGCCCCTGTTGGGAAAATGTATCTGGTAATGCAAACTTTCAAAGAAAAGTAAGGGGTTTTCAATGAGAGGCTCCTTTCGCTGGGTGTTGCAGAATTTTGCAGGGTTGTTGGTTGTTTCCTGTTGGTTGTTTCCTGTTGGTCTTCTTAGGAAGTAGCTAATGTAGAAGATGCCTTTTTGTGTGCAGTATTAAGAATGATTGTTGAAGTGTCTTTGCTTAAGCATTTGTGAATTTCAGGTATAATATGTAATAGGAAAAGAAAGAAGTCTGGTATAAATATATATCAGACTATGAAAGGGTATAAAGCTCATGGAGCTAAGTGCTTCCCGTTAAGTCAACTTTTAAAACAGCTTCTCCCTGGGCAGTAATTCACATTTTTCAAGGGGAGAAAGGATGGGTGAAATTGAGTTGTTCAAATTAAGTCAAAATGAATTGCTTAATATTCAGAGGAGTTGATGAATGAACCATTAAATCAACACTTGCATAGCATTTCATTGAAAAGAGAAATGAACAACTCTCCATTGTGTGCTGGGCAGAATAGGTCAGCCAGTGACGTTGCTACATCAGTGTGCTGAGCTGAGTTCTCCTCCTGCTAACAGATGTGTTTGCTCGGTGACATTCCATAGGCAGGGGAAGGAGCTTTGTGCCCTGTGTGATGGGGATTGGCATCTGCTGCAAATGACCATCATCGTCCCAGCCTCATCTCAAAGGAGAGAAATCCTGGTTAGGTTTCATCTGGCATAAATTAACATAATTTTATTGACTCCTCATGTTGATGTATATCTGTTGAGAATCTACTCCTGTATTTCAAGCCATGTTTTTGTTTTGTTCCTCCCCCAAGGAAGAGCTATACTTTTGAATGCCAGTTTGAGGAAGAAATTATACTAATAAATGTGAAAATAAGGGTCATTATTTTGAAACAAGATTCCTTGTTTTCAGAGCATCACCTCTCAGCAATACAGAGGGTGAGCCTTGCTTCCAAACCCTTTGATTAGCTTAGGCACAACTGTTGCAATAATCTTCTTGCCACAGAAAATTACCTTTGTCTTTGCCCCTTGAAGTCCTTGAAATTCTTGTGTTGGAATGCACTGAGGATGTTGGCTGTATCCTTATTGTGCCTTCTGGAAACTTCAAACACTTTGAGGAGTCATGGATAGTACACCCCTGATGTTTTTCAGTTGCACCTCTTTGCTTTGCAAGTAGCTTAGAATAGCTAATTTTGCTTAAAGCTTTTAAAACTGAAGAAGTGACAGCTCTTCTGGTTAGTGCATGTAAACTGAGTATTACAAAGGGGAAATTACGGAGGTGTTTTTTTTTGTTTGTTTCTAGTTTTTTTTCTTTTTTTTTTTTTTTCTTTAATGCTCAGAGAAACAGATTATCCAGGCTCCAGCTGAAGGTGGGATTGTAAATTGACTCAGGACTTGAGAAAGCTCCCTGCCACAGGTCATTTGACCAAGAGAGAGAGCTGGTGTGCAGCTCTTCAGACAGGCAGGGGCATTAATTCAGGTGTTTATAACTATATGGAAGTGTGTTATGTAATGTGGTCTGTTGCTGTTTATTTTGGGTGATGTGTATGGCCTCAGCACTCCTGCACAGATCTTTTGGGTGATGGGTTATTAGGAGGGTGCAATAGGAGTTCCTTGGATGTTTGGGGAGGTTTTGTGAGGAAGCAGATGGACAAGTAGGTGTGTTTTCCTCATGGGAGAGGAGGTTCTGGATCTGGAAATGCCTTTAGATAGTGCCTGATGGTGGTGTGCATTTTTCAGATGTTTTGCTATTCTTAAAGGCCAGGGTAGCTGCAGGTATTTTTGTGCACCGACAGTGTCTGGTTTAGAGTAGTTTTCATTTGCTTCTAATCGTCCTTAGGAATAAAAGAAGTAAAAAAGTTTTTCTGAAAACCTATTGTGCCTTGTATGGTTATCCTGCTGTTTCTGTTTCCTTGCTTGCTATTTTTCTCTGAAATCATAATGCATTTCTTTAGTTCTTTTGATAAAGACTTTAACTCAAGCTTACTGGAAAATGGTCACTCTGTACTGAGGGAGTTGTGGCATTTATTGACTTATTTTGGGAATACTGGAGAAAAATATACAAGATTCACTTCCATTGATTAAATCCTCCAGGGCAGTCTTCTAACGCTGCAGTTCTCTGGGTGAAAAATTAACTTTCTTCATTGTCTGCTCCTGCTTTTATTTCATTTGTGTGAATCCCAGGCTCTGTTACCAGTTTACATCAAGTCCCTTAGGTGTGCTTGGAGTGGAAAGTATCTCAGTGTAAAAGCTCACACACGCTGTCACTCTCTGAGTCCATTTGTCTCTGGCCACCACTAGATGCCTCGATCCTCTTGGCCATACAACACAGAGGATTTGCACCAGCCCATGGTTCTTTTCACCTGTGAAACGTTTCCTGAGTGATTGTTAGAAAATAAAGAAATTTACAGCTACCTCAATGCTTTTCCAGAGGTTTGGGCAAGATAGCACTTTCGGTGCAGCTTAATGACAAACTTTGATTTATGAGGTAACTGAAAATGTTTGTATTGTTGGATGTGGAGTGAAAGCATAGGAGCTTTCTGCCTTTCATCTGCAGCTTGTCCAGCACAACGTACAGCTAACAGCTTGTCTCTCATTGATTTTAATAACAGATTTCTGCTGAATATGCCTGGAGTAGTTGGAAAACATATTAACTTTTTGGGGGGCAGTAGGTTACTAAACACCATAAAGAACTTGGCAATGTCTGCTTAGATAACCTTGAAAAATCTAAGGTTTTAGCTACTCTTTACGTTCTCCCCCTGCCTGGGTTTAAGATGGATCCTATGGGAAGGCTGCTATGTTTTTCCTTTTGGGGGAAATGTTGAAAAGAAACAAAAGTATGCTTTCCCCCACCCACTGATCAAGGGCTGCTATGACTCCTGTATCTGTGTGTTCTCCCTGTGAATTCTTTGCCTTCTTCCTCTCTACCTCCATCAGCTGCTCTCAGTAACAAGTCACGTCAGGTGAGCTGTATCTGACTTGCCTGGAAATGGTTCAAAAGGATCCCATTGACATTACCAGGCAATGGGTCACGCTTGAAATCTTGCCATTCTGGTGTTAAGCCTGTTTTTTTTTTTCTTCACTCGCACCTTGATTTCTGACATATTTTTAGCTGCTGTTCTGTTGAATTTGGATAGAGCTAGTGAAAAGGAATTTGGTATTGGGCTGTTTTTCTTTTTTTGTCTTTGAGAAATAGGGGATTTTATTTTTCACTAAAGTTGGAGCCCTAGGGTGATTATCTGTTCTTCTGCTTAGCAAGGAAGGATAGTGGTTCCTCATGGAGGTGAAAACTTTGTAAAATTTTAGGATTGCCACTCAGTTTAACCCTAGAATCTGATATGGATATTGGAGCGCTGTTATTTTTATTTTTTGAATTAATGATGCTTTTAAGACTGTGGTGCTGCACAGAAAGCTCCCTGAATCTAATGCATTGCAAAGTGGTAAGCTTGATAGTACTGGGTTATGGTAATATACCTATTATTTCCCCTCTTGGTCCCGTAGGGTTTGTCAGGTTGGGTGCTGGGGAATTACCATGAATGCAGAAGAGCAGTGCTGGGACCACATCCAGGGACGTGTTGCCCAATGTTGGGGTGAGCCAAGATTTGCTGTGACTGCCCCAGCAGATGAAATGCTGCTGTAGTGGCTTCACCTGTTCCTTGCATGGAAGCCATGTGAGCAGTTAGTATCATTTCTTCTTTGGCAATGTGGCAGTAGGGCGAAATGATTTAATTAAAAAGCTTCCTGTCTTGTCCAGGGGTTTCCCTGGTCGGGCACCAGCCGAGGTTCTGGTTTCCCCACCTCAGCAGATGCTTTCAGCAGCCTGGAGTTGAGCCGTGGTGTCGGCAGCCCCAGCCCGGCTCAGTTCACATCTCTGTGGGCAAGGAGAGAGCAGGAGGCTGAGCACATCTCTCTGCCTGTTTCTTACTTTTTTTCTGCTGTTAGCCTGAGAAATAAAGTTTGTTCCTGTGTAATCCTGACACGACTGAAGAACCTCTTGCTGCAGGCAGCTCTGTCACTTTCTGTAGTGCTTGGATTGCTCAGCAGAGGGAGAAGAGACCATAACGCTGAAGGCACCCAGAAACAGCCAGAGCCACATTTCTCTGACAGACACGAGGGGGAAGAGCCTCCCTCCCTGCTTGATGGTTTTTTTATTTCCTCCTCTTGTTTTGAGGCTCGGCGCTAAGCTGTGATTTTTCACCTCTTAATCAAAAGTAGCTGCCTCAATGTGTAGGTTAATGGACTATTTCAGATGGCAGAGTGGGTGACTGTGATAGAAAAGATGAGTCCAAATCCAAGATGCAGCATGCTTGAAAAATCTCATGCATCCAAGCATTTCCTAAATATTCTGGAGCTTTCCTAAATACGTATGGAGAAATGTTGGAATTGATCTTTAGTGACTGAAGCTTTGCAACACATCCAGAGATAAACAAAACAAACCCAAACCCTTTGGATTAGTTGCAATTCAAGCAGCAAGTAAAGCCCATGACTCATCTCCAGGTCAGATTTTTAACTGTCGTAAATCAGTGCAGCTCCATTACTTTCCTAGGCACTGTGCCAGTGCTGCCACTGGCTGGAGGGCTAGCCTGCTATTTTTGGGGGGATGAAGTTTGAACAGAAGATTGTGAGATTGTGACAAAGTTGTGGACTTTGGTTGGTTTGGGGTTGGTTGGTTGGTTTGGGGTTTTTGTGGATGGGAAAGACACTTGTTTAAACAACAAAGCCTTGCTTAGACAGCATTGCTCAGCAGAGATTTGCTCCCCTGTAGCATACTGTGAGGAGATGCAGGAGAATTAGACACTTTTTTTTTTGTCAGAGATGTTGGTTTAATGTGGTAACAAAACAGCTGTTAAAATGCTGCTGGATAAAAGCAGGACGCTAAGAATGAAAGGGAAAAAAATAGGAAGTTTGTGCAATTTGATGGAACAAATCAGTGTTGTGGAGACCTGGCTCGTTCCCTGGTGAGGGTGATGTGGTGGGCTTTGGGGCTGTGCTCTTCAGAGCAGAGTATGTTAGTGCTCCTGCAGTGCTGAAATGAATGAGGTGCCGTTTACTGAGGTTTAGGAGGTGGAGCAGATTAAGCTGTTGGCCCTGGTAGAGGCAGCTGAAGTGGAGCAGGCTCCAAACTTTCCCCTGCACAATCAAAGGGCGTGACCTGACCGCTCTGGGCACTTCCTAAATAAATGTGTTCTCTTAAAGCATGAGCCAAGAGTCCACAGAAGGTGAGGATAAGGGTCTTAACTCTCTTTTAGACAGGGAAATGTGCCTAACAGGCGAATGTGGAATGTGCTGTTAGGAAAGCAAAAGGACCATTGTTGAGAGGTGCTGGTCACCCAGGGAGGACCCGTTGATGAAGGCTTTCTCATCCTCTGCACTGGAAATCAAACCAAGGCCAGCTCTGGGTTTACTTTCCATGTTCTTGCCTTCCCTCCAAACCAGTTATGAAGAAGGGTCTGTGTTCCATCCCTGCCAGAGGCCAGGCTCCATCCCTGATCCCAGCCAAGCCGTGCCAGCCCCTACCTGCATGGGCTTCTCGTGCTCTGCTCAGGGCAGGCAGAGGCATGACCAGTTGGAGCTGATGCTGCTTAACTGCCCAAGAAACACCTCTCTCCTCAGGAGAGTTTGTCTCTGCTGGATAATGAGCTCTGCTTCACTTGGGACTGAGTTGCTGCTGTAGGGATCAGAGAGAAGCACAAATGAGGATGCAGCACTGGGCACTTCCTAACAGCCTCTTTTCTACATAGCAAACAGCTAATTAACTGGGAGCTCTTGGGCTGCTGCTGGCCTGGCTTCCTGTGGAAGAATCTTGTGCAGTTTGTCTTGCTCCAGTAAGTTTTTGAAGTCTTTCAAAGCCGTGCATTGCAGCAATGCCCCAGCTTTTATTCTGACTTTTAGGCTTTTGCGAGTGTGACAACTGATAGTGGAGCCGGGCAGTGAAGCTTCAGCTGAAGGGAGAGTTGTTCAGGTACGAAATGCATAGCCATGGCTTGGGGTATGAGAGCCTTCCCAGCACGTACAAAATAACCTGCCAATGTCTCTGTTTCTATTTGGAGTACAAAATTGTTAATGCAGAAAGCATAAACTTTTTTTTGGGTGTCAACACGGGCAGCCTCACTCTTCTTGCAACTTATTTTATGGCTATAAACGGGATGTAAGTGGATTTTCTACCTTGTACTATCTGTCTGAAGGAGGATAAAATTTACTGTTGTTACTGTCATGCTCAGGTAAAACAGTAACCCTGAATTGTAGCAGTTTTACCCTATCAAGTTCACAGATACTGCAACTTTAAAATTTTATTTTTTAGTATACATGACTTCTGAAGAAGTGAAGCCAAAATAAACTTTAAAGCAAGAATTTACTTGACTTAACCTGACTACACCACAGAAGAATCAGAGCCCTCACAGGGTACAGCTCAGTATTCTGCTGACATGTTGCTCCTGAGGAGCTGAATTATTTTGTAGTTTTTTCACAGAGCTTGCACTAGTGGTTTGCAGGAAATCATTAGCTGTGTTACTGTTTCAGTATGGGCACAGGGAAATCCACTTTTATCTGTTCCTGCTTACCTTGTGCTGCAAAAGACTTGCCTTGCATGTACTGAAACATGATTAATTTTGGGGGGGAAATGATGAAACTGCAGTGCTTTGATAGGTTGATTATTTTATGCTCTGCCAGGAATGGATACTTAAAATGAGATACTGGATCTGAATGTGACATTCAAGAGCCAGTTACTGGTTTGAGTTAGCTAATAGGGAATAGGCCAATCCTACTGCCACTGGTGTCAGTGAAAATACTGAGACTGAAGTCAGGCATGCAGTAATTAATTGCCTACAGATGATGGTTTTTGAAAGTGTGAATAAAAGATTTGAAGCGTTGGTTGAATTGTCTGAAAACTAAATCTGTTAGATATTTTTCTTTTGTTTTCTTTCCCCCCCGTTCCCCTTCTTCCTGTCTGACTTCAGCAGTGGATTTCTGCCTGCTGAGCAACAGGTACTTCTGAATTCCTCTGCCCAGGTTGGTGGATCAGGCTGATGTTATATACCATTGCATGTTTAATTTCACTATTTGAAAATAATCTTAAAGGTGGGTATTTTATTGGTTTAGGGAAAAGCACCTACACACTGATTCCTGAGTGTTACAGTAATGAGTTTTCTGGAAACAGGTATTTCCTGAAAGAGCTTTGTGGAGTCAGAGGTGAATGATTTTAAGTATCATGTTTAACAGTCGTCTTATTACTGACATGGAGGATATTATAGTTATTATAGTTGAGTCAGATATTGAAAAATGGTGCACTTAAACGTCTCCATTGTTCTTATTTTCAACAGCACTGTTGTGAACTGCCTTCACTGAAAGGTTGAAGGGGGATAGTGCCTGTGAGGCTGAACTGGTGTTTGTGGGAATAATTGAATCTTTTGAAAAATAATACAAAACATGGAGACTTTGTAAACAGCAGAAGTGTTCCTTATGTGATTTTGTGAATTAGTAGTTTCTATGTAGGAATTTTCTCAGCATCAGAATGTCCAGCAAGCCAGGATTTTTGTTGTTCTATCATATTTTTTGTTCACAGAGAGGAACAGGCATTAAGAGCTATGGGGAGATTCAAGAACTAAGTCAAAAATTATTTCTGCTGATTTTACATCCTGGGCAGTTGGTGGTTACTCATGAACATGGTATGAAAAACTATGGTGGGGGTGGAAATTATGCTTTTAGGGATAGGCTGAAGATATGAATGTCTTGCTGATGTAACAGAGCAGCTGCCTCATGTGGCTGGCTCCATCCTTGCCTGTTGTTTTTCCAGGAAAAGAAGATTTGATTTTCAGGTGGGAAAAGGCTGTTTTATCATTAATGGCACAAAACCCCTTGGTCTTCCTGTGTTCTTATGCTAAGCAAGAATGTTCTTACAGGGATCAAAATACTTCTTTTTTGGCCCTTCTGTTTTCCTTCAGTTATGGGAAGCTTCTGATGTGCTTGAATTTGGCTTTTCATCTAGTTTGGACCCGAGTCTTTGGGTTACAACAGCATAAATTCTCTAATGGACCTAGGGTGCTCCAACCCAACCTGAGCCTATTATCTGGTATTTCAGATGTTCAGTGCTGTGCTTAGTAGTCCCTATGTATACTCTTTATACACAAAAGTTGTTTTCCCCCTCAGCTTGTGAAGGAAAAAACAGAATGTGCAGCTTTTCATATGGAAATAAAAAATACAGTGTTCAGCTAGCTTGAACCTGTCCTTTTTGGGATAGGAGATTGCACTGGAGGGTGTTTTTTCTTCTCTAACTTATGAAGCAATTTGAGTCTAATCTACTCCATAATTTCCAGCCTTGTATGATATTTCCCATTTGTTTCCCTAATAAGACCAAAGGTAAAATTTTATAGCACATTGTGAGCTGAATGGTCAACGTCTTATTAAATATCTTTGCTTCCAGGGCAGATGGAAATGAGAGGTGTCTTGCAGATCACAGCCCAATTAATACAATTTATCTAAACATTCTCTGGCTTATCTTACTAACACTTCACAGGGAAGTAGAAATTGTCCTTTCTGTGTGTTCTCTACCTCACAAGAAAATAAGAACAGTGCAGGTGGTCAGACAAAAGGCTCGTGTAGCCCAGCATGTGTGGTACCCTGTGTGTGGTAAGGATCACACCTGGGTGGGTTGGCTCTTCTTCAAGCTGTGGAGTCCCAGTGTACTCCTACTTCTGATGCATTCTTAGCAAAGTGAAGCTTTTCACTGTTCAGAAATTATTTTGGTCTTCTCATCCATCACAGCTGTGTGTCTTCACATGTTTTCTTTTACAGATGACATAGGCAGAAATAGATGCATTTTGAAAATTCAGATAAATCATGAGTTTCTGACGTCGTATTTTGTATTTCAGTCTTGATACCTTTCCCCAGAAGTTCCAAAATTATTTGCTTATTATTTTTTGGGTTGCTGCTGAGCTGATATTTCCAGAAAGCTGTCTGTAGAGACTACATCTCTTTTCTGCATTAGAACAGCCAACTCAGAGCCTGTCAGTCTATGTGGACAGTATTACTCCTTTATTTCATTGCAATATTTTGCATTTATTAACATTTAATTTATGCTGTCATTTTGCTGTCCAATCACAGTGTCTTGAGATTCTTCTGCAGCTTTCACATCTGTTGTAATTTTGCCTACTCCCAATTGTTCTGCCTTCTCTGGCATTTCATTGCCTCCCTGTCCCCCTCTCAGACCAGTAACAGGTATTTGGACCAGTAAAGGTCTTAGCACAGGTGCTGAGGTGATGTGCTAGCAGCCTCTCATTGTTGTGACAAATGATGTATTATTTCCTTTATTTCCTTCTCTTTTTTTTCAGCTGATGATCCATAAGATGCCCTTGTATTCCATCCCACCACAGCCTACCTTTTTTAAGGCTGTTCTTAAGATTCCTTGAGACGTTTTGCTGAAGGGTTTGGGAAAAGCCTCGTGTACCTCATCAGCCACCTGCATGTCCCTGCAGACCATGTCCCCTCATTCACGTGCTTGGTAACTCCTTCAGGGAGTTCTAAGAGATTTATTGTGTATGACTGCTCTCTGCAAAATATCTGACTCTTTCCAGGTGTATAATGCACCCACTTGTTCAATTCTTTATTATATTTTCTATTAACTCTTCTTGTATTGAAGTTATACTCAGTGGTCTGTATCTTTGAACATTTGGCTTTTAAATGAAATATTCAACTGTGGGAAGACAATGAAAGAAGTGGAGTATGTTTTTTTGCGTGATATTTTGTGGGTATTGTGTTTTTTGGGAGGTTTTGTCCCACTCTGAACTGTGAGGTTACAGTTTTGTTCAGAGTTGTGAGGTCAGAATCAGAAATCATGGAAATGAGGCATGGGCATCTGTGCCACATGACCACAGTGTTAGCACGTTACAGTGCATGACACTGCCAAATTTCACCATGAAAATTTTCAAAGCGGCGCCCTGGGGTTTACAAGATCGACTTTATCAATGGTAATAAGCTTTAATCTATTTATTGTGAGGAATAAATCAAACACTAGAACTAATGTTGACTGAAACCAAATGTTGTATTACAGTTTTAAGCCTTTCTTGTATATACAATTATCAAGACATAGGGCTGTCTGCGTGCCCGCAAAGGAACTTTAATTTCACATTTTAAAGGTTCCAGAAATAAATTCACAAGTTGGGAAGGTACTTTTGTTTTACTCTCTGTCTGTGTTCATTGCTCTACAAAACCCTAACAGAATGCTGTTACTGCACGCTTCTGACGCCAGCGTTTGTCACTTGCCTTGTATTGCGACTCTGTTTTATAGAAAATTTAATGTTAGAAGCGTATCTATATTCTCAGCAGGAGAATCTGAAATACATACATGAAGTCTTGTCATGAAAAGCCATAGGAGAAGGCTACAGCCCCTGTAAATACCCACCCCAAGAAGGGCTGGCTGGCATTCCAGGATGGTTTTTGTTTTGCGCTGTCGGTCTCTCCTGAAGCACCAGGTTGTGGTGGGTACCTGAGACCTTATGTGCCAGGGCTGAGGGAGCTGCCAGTGCTTTCCACTGTGGCAGCAGAAAGCTTTTACTCACTAAAGTGTCATTCACCAAAGGTTAGGGAAAGTCTTGTCCACGGGTTACAGGATTGTCAGGTGTAGATCAGCACAGTCTCCAAATTTCTCTCTCTCATCAAGAATTTTCTCTCTGGTGCACTATGGTGACCTTGCACTTAAAAGGGTTATTTGTTGTAGATGAATGTACTGTCCTCTTAATAATGAAACCTGGGCTACCTCTTTGGTGAGTGAGCAGATTTTGAGGCTCCTGTAATAGCCTCAAAATCTTGTGATAAAGTTGAAACAGCCAGTCAGTGGTGGACCTGGACATAAAATTAAATGGTATTTCCACTTAATTTTGTTGTTCTCCCTTCCATTCTGTCTGGGATTTGCTGTGCTTCACTTGCAGTTAAAAGTGAAAAAGCTTTTCGCATTCGTGGAGCAGCTGCGCTCTCAGTCCTGAGCCATTTTAGGGTTGTGGCACCTGAAAGGAATAAAATTTCCACAGTTCCAGTTATTTGGTCCTGAGAAGGCAGAGCCCTGAGTGTGACACTAGCTGACACGTTCTTTGCCATGGCTCTTGGTGGCAGGAGTCGTTTACAAGTGCAGACTGTCTGTGTTCTGCCCTTGTGCTGTGTCCCCAAGACTGAGGGGGTGGCTCTGGCCACTCCTTGCTGTGCCAGGTCACTGTTGGGTGCAGTGCCATTGCTCCTCGTGGCTTGCAGTACCTGAAATTCACGTCTAGGTTTGTTCCAAATTGGTGGCTGCTCCATGGGGCACCATTCCAATCACATAGGCTTTAATCTGGTGCCAGCGAAAGGTCATTTCTTTTTTCCTCCACGCACTGCTCCTACGACATTGCTTGAGCAAAATCATGTTTGCACTTCTGTTTTCTCTCAGCACCTTAGAGGGAGTCATGGGTTTGTTTTAAGAGGACTCCCAAAGACAGAGAGATGGAAAGAAAGTTAACAGAGGCAATTGTGGGTCACAAGAAGCTCAGCTGAGCTCAAGTTACAGATGAACCTGCAATTGTCAGTGCACTATTTATGCCTCCAGCCAGCCAATGTTGGTCTGCTCCATTTAATTTCAGAGCTAACTTCTTGTCCCAAAGCTGTACTTTATGATCCCCCAGACACGTGACCACTAGTTTAATTGTCCCTTTGTTCAGAGACTCAAAATACTAGGGGCAGGTGGAAATAAGGCCTGAAGTGTGACTCATTTTTGGGTGAGGTGAGTTAGAAGCACATTTCAGAGAAACAAGAGAAGGCAGCTCACCTGCTTCTGAGAAGGTCTAGAGCTGCATGGGAGCTGAGAGGAAATTCCTGCTGCTCCACTCATGGAGATTGAGGCCCCCCCTTTGGGTTAGCAGGGTTACCTGTGCAGACAGTTCATGGTGCTCGACCCTTGCTGGGGCTGCTGTGACCTGGAAGGGTGACAGGTCCCAGAAGCATTGGCATGTGTGTGAAGAAGTCCTCCAGCTTTCCTTCCTCAGACTTGTGATGTCTTATGGAAAAATTGAAATGCTTCACTGGGGAGAAGCCACTCAACTAATTTTCATCATTGCAGTGCGTTGATTTCCCACTTTGAAGTCTGCAGGGCTGGTGGCCACGTGGCTGTGAGCAGTTTCTTGTTCCAGGCTGCCCTACCCAGCTGTTGGCAGGGCTGGGCAGTGCCCTGGCAGCTGCTTTGGCATGAGCTTTGTGGGGTGTAAGCTGCTTTCTAAAGGTGCTGCATGAATATTCACTGTGTGCCAGGTGCTGGAAGGTGCCTTCGATCACATCTGATCTCGCTGGGTTTCATTGCTCTTGTATAAATAAAAAATCATTGCCTCAGGTTTTTTACACAGCAGGGCTGGTATTGGCAGTGGTACCTTGTTAAAATGAAGGAGTGTCTGTCTCATTACAGATAATGTGAGCCCAACCTGCATTTTCTGCTATGTGACAATATACTGCACCAGATCAAAGGCCAGTGAGAGTTACGTGCAAGTTCAGAACTTTAATACTGTTTCTCAAGAACTGAGTGTTTATTAGTTGGGGAGAAGTGAGAATTTGACATTTGCTTTCTTTTTAATTGTACAGTAATGTAAGAGTTGTTGCAAAGGATAGACATGCCAAGGAATTATGAAATCTGAATGATGACTGCTTTTTACAATGTGATTTGCATCGATGTTCTCCCAAAAACAAGTTCTCTGATTTTGTTTGCATGCATTCTGTCAGCATGAAGTTTGCTTTGTTCATGTTTGTGGCAGATATGTATCTTTGTATTATTTTTAGAGGCTGAAAGCTGAAGTATATGAATATAGTGTGCTGCAGGTAGTAAATGTGTAATTTATGCTTGTGGATGGTTCAGGGTATCATGTACTTTCGTAACAGCATTGCCCTCTCCAAAAATGAGACAAAACTCTTGAGACTGTTGTCACTACAGTTAAGCAAGAATTAAAAAGATTATTAGGTGTCCAAATCCCTCCAGCATTTACTGAAAGCAGCATGGCCAGTAGCTGTACACACATGCAAGTTCAGATACCTAATTTGGGAGCCTCAAGGCCACATGCAGTCACCAGAGCTGCCACAGGGTGATTCAAAGCTCTGAATTTAGAGCCTGATTCTCTCCTCTTGATTATGTGAGGAATTGAGTTTCTTGACTTAATGTTTAAATTAGCTGCCTACATTGAATTGATTCTCCACCTCTCCTCTCTGCTTGCCTTTTGCTGTTTCCTGATTCCTTTCTCCTGTTTTTTATTTTTTTTCTCCTTGAAAATTGCCTAAGTGATAATGGATCTGGATAGTGGATTCAAGTGATGAAAAATATACCTAAGGAAACTGGGAATGGAAGCACTTTACTCTTCATTGAAAAATTGCATCTTGTTTCCATTTTGAGCCTTGGTAGGTCTGGCTTTGATTTTCAGACACTGGAACTCTGCTAGGTGAGGGAGCCCTGTCACAGGAGATGTACTTTCCATGTGCAGGAATTACCTAGCTGTAATTAGGTTCCTTCACCTTTTCACTCATAAATTAAATGTCCTTACTTGCTTTATTTTCAGGCATTTCATTCTGATTAATAACCAAGTGTGGTAATACTATTAAGCTGCTCCAGCCTCAGTGTATTTTTATAAGCATTGTGCCAGCACTCTGGTGTGGTGTAGTAGATAATGTGGGACAGATGGGGAAACTTTGGGTGTGGGGACACTGCCCAGCTCCCTGTAGTGTTCTGGTCTGAGAGGGGTTGGGGGTCAGTGGACATCCAGGGTTGATTGTGCCTTGAAGAGAAGTCCCCAGTGCAGTGGGGTCAGTGATTGCAAGAAGCCCCAACGGGCAAAACAGAGCACTTGCCACAGGGAAAGCAACTGGAGGGAGGAAGGAAGGAAGGAAGGAAGGAAGGATATCTGTCACAGGGGTTTCCTCTTACTTTTTGTCATCTTTGTCTTGCTGGTGGCATTGAGACACTTCCCAGAGAGAAGAAAGAAATGGAGAAAGATATGGGTTTGTTTCTTTTTTTTTTTTTTTAACAGGCTTTTTTTTTTGTCCTTCCACAAAAGGCAGAATTGTTTTTGCTGTTTATAACAGAGATTTAGTAGTGCTGTTGTTTCTGGCTTGCCAGCTGGAGAGACCCAGGAGGGAGCAGCTCCTCTGCCCCAGCCCACCTCTGCAGCCTGGGCTCTTTTCCCAAGGCAGGAACACATTTCTCATTATCCTATTCTCAGTAGTGGCTGAGCTCTTCTTCTGTTTGCAAAGACAAGAGTTCCTTTGCTGTCACACTCATTTATTTTGAGTAGAGATAGTGAAATCCCAATCTTCTTTTGTGTTTCCATCGGCCTGGATGACAGAGCCGTCATGTTCAGGGGAAGGAGGCTCAGATAAAGCAGCTCTGGGTTCCTGTGCCTGAATTTCCCCCTGCACAGGGCTCTGCAGTGGAGACAAGTGTGTAAGGAGGCAAAATCAAGATTCCTGAGCAGGCTGCAAACTGAGCAAGCCATTTCTCAGTTTCCTGCCTTTTTTTTCTGTCCCTAAGGGGTACAAAGGCATGGAACAAGCCATGTGAAAGCTTAAGTGCATTTCCACTGAAACCAGATAAAAAGAGTTAACATGCAGTTTTGTAGCAAAGCTGAGGGACTAACAGCATTGTCATTAGGATCACAGAAAAGTCAGCACACCAAAAATATTGGGATGTCAAATCAATAAAAGTTACGCAGATGACCAGTCCATCCTCTGGTTCACTTTCTGTTTATTTCCTGGCTCATGCAATTTTCAAGAGTTTATTTTAGCCATTTGCATGGGTTTTAAATTTTTTTTTGTTGCTTTTTAAACTGATTTAGGCTAGAAATAGCTGTGCATTCAAGAAGTTTTTGCCAAGCATGCCTGGTGTTTACTGAATAATAATGATCAATAACAGAAAATTAAATCCAGGAGTTGTCTGTTCCTTTGTCTAATTAACCCTGAGAATTATCTCCCTGTGTTACAGCCTTCTCAGGCAGGATGAGTGAGGTGCACAGGTTGCTTTAGTAATAACATGGCACAAGAAGCTTAGGACATGTTTTGATGGCTCTTTAGTATTTTGGATCAGTAATGCTTTTTTGGCAGCATTGAATGTGGGGAATGCATAATCTTTCTGAGCAGCCAATTAAAATAATGACTTGGATGGCAAGTTCCTCTCCTTTTTCCTCCTGTGTATGGCTGTACCCTTCCCATCAAAGAAGTTGTATCTTAATTGGCAATCCCCCTGCATCTGCTCACTCTGTCACCCCCCATAGAGAGGCACAGTGCTTAATTAAAAGGGAGTTTGTTTGTTTACTCTGGAATTTCACTTGTGCTTTTGTAGAGGTTTCAAAGGCAGATGCGTTTATAGACCTTGCTAAGTAATTAATACTGTAATATTATTACTTTAGAAAAAGTAAAAAAAGCAAAAAAAGCTGAGTTCACAGGAGATGAGAAGAAGCCTCAAAGTTCCCCAGCTTGGTATGGGTGGAAAGGGACCCACCAGAGGAGCCAGTCCACCTGTGAGGGTGATATAACCACCATGAAATGTGGTGGTTTTGCTGCACCGTTTCTTCCATGTGCTTCTCCTTGTGAAGGAGTGGCTGTTTCTGGAAGTGGCAAGGCAAATCTACCATCAGAGAAACTTTAATTTGTGGCTATTCAAATGAGCTTTACATGGGGGAATGTTTTCTAATCATGAAAAATACTGAAATCGGCAAATCATTTCTTCCAAATCTATAGTTTATAACTCTTTCTCAGGCCCTTTGGAGTTATGTCTGGTCTTTAAATTACTTGCAGAGGACTGCATACTTTCGTCATCAAGTTTTTTGTTGAAATCACTGCTGAAGTGCGGTAGGATCCCCTGAGACAAATGTGAAGTTCTTCACTTGGCTTCAGATACCAGTGGTCTGGAAAATACTGCTTTTCATTTCAAGAGAAAATGAGTTGAATGAGGTTCTTGGGAGCAGCATTTTCCCAATGCCATGGCTTTTTTGCTACCTCATATCCTTCCTCGTGTTCTGCCCAAAGGAAGGCACATTGCCAGGGATCCACTGGCTGGACTTTGGGAACTGCTTAGGGAGCACAGTCATCCTGCCAGGCTCTTGCTAGGATTGGGCTGACCTTGAGCTGGGAAAGCTGCTCTGTACCCACCTCTTGCCCATCTCTTCTGAGGCTGAGGAGTTCAGTTTCTGCCATGCCAGACGTTCTGTGGCTTCAGCCCTCTGTGAAGCTGAGGGGTCCACTTAGGTTTAGAAAAGATGCTTAAAATCAGGGGATAAAATATATAATCATTCTGAATTGGGTTTGTTCCCCCTCCTTTTCTTCCCCCTGCCAGTTGCTTGTTTGCCAAGGCTGAAATAAAGGCAGTGATGGCACAGTTGTCACTGGTAGCAGTGGCACATACATATTTCATAGACTCGTAAGGGACAGTGTTGGAGTTTATCTTGCATGAAACAGTGCTGACATCTCATGATTGGAACCATGCTACATAGATGGGCAAGGGGTAGTCGTGCATAACTGTGACTGCTCTGGCGTGGTTTGAAATGTGTGCCAAGTTGGAAATGTCATTTGAATAGAAAGCTGCTGAGTATTTGGGATTGACTCAGTGATGTCGTTTCACAGTGACTTGCAGGGTGCTTGGCACAAAGTTCTGGTTTGGTCCCTTCTAGACTTTGGCAGTGCTGGACCATGAGCACAGCACGCTCAAGGGGGCAACAACAAGAATAAATAGTGGAATTGAATTTATGCTGGTGGTATGGGCCAGAAATAAAGCTGCTGGATAGATGAGTGAGAGTTGTAGTACTTTACCTCCACTGGTTCATTAAATACAATGAATGTAAGCAAAAAAGGTCTGTCTCCTGCTTTCCCTTCAGTTCAGAGTGGTCTTGCTAAAGTGGGCCTATGCTGAGCTCTCTGGTGTGTGGTAGGAGCACAGATTGGAGCATGAAGTAGCAAGTATTTAGATATGATGTACTGTAAGCTGTGTTTCTGCTCCCCTGAGCCAGAGAATTTAACTGCATGTCTAATGTAGTTAGTGCAGAGGCAAATCAGTCCCTTGCTGTGCTCACTTGGGTGTGGGTGGAAGAAGTCAGAAATGAAAACATGAGTTGCCTGAAATTTTGGTGGTACTTTCAGTTTTGTTTGTTTGATTCCTAGGAACTGGAGGGAGAGGGTGTAAAGAGAAGCTCTTCTGGAGTGGAAGTGCTATAAAAGGAATAGGAAACCGTTGAGCAAATGGATTTTCTGTTTGCTTTATGCACTCTGCTTTTCAGTTCCATTAGGATACATTAGACTCATGAAGGTGACCAGCGAAATTGTCTTGACAAAGATTTCTGCAAGGAGATAAAAATAAATAAGTTAGCAAAGAGTGACTGGAAAGACCTTACCAATTACCAGTTCTTCAACCTCCTTACTTAATTTCCTTGTGAGCTAATATGATAGGAGGAGGAGGAACACACCTTCATCAGAATGCTGCACAGGAGAGCAGGGTTGCTATTAAAAGCCCAATAATGACTTGTATCGGTTTATGCAGATTTGCTCTGCTGGGTTACTCTGTGCCTGGCACTTGGCAAAGCACAGATAACATTTAAATCAGGCAGTAAGTGTAATTAAGTACTACCCTTCAGCGCATCTCTCCTTTTAAGACATTTTTATACACCGTGATTTAGAATATGACAATTGGGTGAGATTAAAGCAGCAAATTGTGCCTATAAAACAAGCCCTGAGAATAGCAAGGGACTGTAAAATTTTATAAAGGGGAGTACAGCACATGCCTCCAATCCGATAAAACTTTTGTGAGCTGGGAGATTAACTGTGAAATACAAATAAGATGATACAGTATGCATATTATTCAGATAGTAAATTACTTGTTATTGTAACAACTTATTCCTTCTACCCAGAAGAATTTCTTACTTAACTTTTCCAGAAAATCTCTCCATGTGACTGATGTGTTAACTCCTGGAGGTGTGGAGAGAAGGTAGGGACAGAGACAGCAGGGATGTTCCTGTAGGGAAAGCAGCAGTGTAAATGTAGCGCGGAAGATCGTCTGTGCTGAAACACACGCAGTCAAGCTTGTGATGGGTTTCTTCCTCAGCCTCAGTGGAATTGTATTTGCAAAGGGAAGAAAAAAATCCTTCCCGTATTTCAAATCCTTAATAAGACCCACTGGAAGGTTTTCTTGGGGAACAGAAACGTTGCTTTATGTGAGAAGTCTAAAATGTTGTGTTCTGTGGGGCTTGACTGTGTTTGGGTGATTTGGTTCTGCCGCACTTTGAGTGCGTCTGAGCATCTTCATCAGCTTCACTTGGCACACCTGGAAGAAAAGGCTGTGAGCCTTTTAGAAACTTCTTATTTAATTTGTAACTCTCGAACCTTGTGGGCCACAAGTCACCTGGACACATCACACTGAGGCTGTCACTGATAGCAGTGAAAGGCAGTGACTCCTGTGATGGCACTGGTCCCAGAGGCTTCTGCTGTTCATCAGCTGTTGTGTTATGGCATTGTCCTTCACAGTCTTACTGATCTCACATATTCTCCCTTTCTTTTCTGTTCACACTAATCCTCCCTCGTTCAGTCTTGCAATGCTTTTTTTTTAGATTTTTTAAATTGATTTCTTAATTGCCCTCAATTGATAACTTCATTGTCCTTTATTCAGAGCCATAGAGCCTGATGATACTCAAATGTCTGGTGAAGGCATGCAGAACCCAAAAGCCTGCTCATTTTTTCCCAGCTGTATTAGCTGTACAAATTGTGTTGCATTGAGCCCATTGCATGTCAGTCACGTTAAAAGGAAGGTAGTGCATGTGGAACAGGGAGGATGATGGCTGGCTTTCTTACTGTCTAATACTCTGTCCACCTTTGTTCTGCATAAAAGAACCCAAACAACTTTATGACACTTAGTTTTAATGATGTATTATGTAAGGAAATAGTAAAACTGGAAGGAGAGGTTTGAATTATTCTGGAGGAGAGTATTACATTTCAGTAATAGGACAGTTGGGTTTTAAAGGCTGAGCATCACTGCGTTATGAACAAAATATAAGGCCAAGGCATGGACAAATAGCAGAGTGAGGAAGGAAATGGAGAAGAAATAAGTAGGAGCCTCTGATGAAAAGGCAGCTGCATGGGCAGCCAAGCATTTTGGGGACACATGTCATGCTCAGCCCTTGTTTTGATTGGGGGGATGTTTATAGATGTGTGTTGCTTTTATGCTTGACTTCGTTTTGACTTTCAGATTTATTATTCAGTACCATATTTATGTTTGAGATTGTTTTGATATTGTTAGGGAGATGTCAATACTTCTGAATCAACGTTAAAAACATTCTGCTTTATAGAAATGTTGACCTTTTCTTCTTGCTTGGTTTGAAAAGTCAGTTCAAAATGGCAAGGTTTTGTACAGAATGGAAATTCCCTTTTCTGTGTGAAGCAGGTACAGCCAAAATAGGTGCTCTTGTCCCACCACTGGTCCCATCTTTCATGGTATCTTGTTTTCCTGGGGAAGACAGGAATTTACTTCTCTGTATCCTATTGCTGCTGGATGTCCAGGAGGGTCCTGGGTGGGTTCACTGCTGCAGCTCCTGCTGCACTTCCCTCAAATCACACCATCAGTGTCTTGCGGAATGAAACCAGAACAGTTAAAACGTTTCAAAACGTCTGTAGGAAGTCATTAGCATAGAAAAGACTTCTGCAGATGGGAGTCCCAGGTGTTCTGGGCGGTGTTCTGACAGGCTGTCAGCGCGCCTCTGCCGAGCCGCTGGGAAGGCAGCTGCCTCTGGCACCCCTGCACCCCGGCTGCTGCAGGCAGAGCCCCAGCGAGCCCCAGGCTGGGTCTCAGTTCACACTGGATCTGATCCACCTTGGCCTCCTGATTTGCCCAGCAGCCGAGTTCACAGCTCATGGAATTGCTGCTCAGGGGAAGTTTTTCCCCATGTGATGACACTGATACCAATTTTTGCCCATCCCAGTGTCCACACTTCTTTGCTTTTTGTTTGAGTGATGTGAACCCAGTGTCTTTCATTAGAGGTGTTACAATGGAAGCTTTCGGTCATCATGAACTGGTCTTTGGGATTTTACCTCTGCTGTTCATATGTTTGTTGGTGCCTGTGGTCTGTACCAGAGAATTACCCGGCCCATGGTGAACTTCAGAGTGACCTGGACCACAGCTGAAACTGCAAGCTGAGAGTTGCCCGCACTGACTTGTTTGACTGGGACCAGAATGCTTTCGTTTTATTTAATTTTTTTCACTATTTTTACCCAGGTTTTGCTGTTACCTCTTGTTGCTTAATTTACCTTTCAGAAGCGTCTGCTTAATTTTTTGTGTTAAAGCTGGTAAGGAGTAAGCACTGAAACAAGTGGAATATTTGTTCTATTTGGAATGCGTCATCTCAAGGGCTTCATCTCAAAATTTGTTCTCTAAGATGTTTGACTTATCTGTATACTTTAGTATTAAAATTTGTTTTCTTATTTCAATAGGTTTATGATTGGTCTATTGGGATGGCTGTGCTTGTTGATTAAAAACCAAAAAAAAGCAAAATAATGTATTTTCCTCTCAAAGTAATGCTTATCATTTTTTAAGTTTACATTTAAAGCTCCTGGAAGTGAACAAAATGGGCAGAGGTTAAATAAAGTGAATTGCTCTGCTTTAACTTCAGGGAAGATGTGCTGCAGCAGGAATGCCAGTATTCCACCTCAGGTAGGGATTTGTAGGTCCAACCCTGTTGACAATAATGGGAGCTAAACAAGCAAATCCTCTGCTCATAGATGGGGAAAATGGAGCTGTTAATTGAAACTGCTGCTCAGCAATGCAAATGGTTATTTTCAGCTTTCCTGAGCAAGCATGTGAGCACTTCCCGTGTTTGGGAATACTTTTTAATACTACTCAGCTGTGTTGGTGCTCTGATTGTGACTCCTGTTTGGGCTGAAGAGTTTAATTAAATGCATTTGGGATGCCCTGTGTCAGCTGGGCCAGATGAGGAGATACCACATTAATTATCCTGTGCTGCATCAAAGGAGCTTCTGACTTGTGAGTGATGGACTGACTGAAACTCCTCAGTGCTGATGTGTGGGACTGCACCTCAAATAACTTTTCCTGCTGCCCTGAAGCCATCGCCCCTCAAAGTATTTCATGGTTTCTTGAAGCAATTGTGTTGCTTGAATAAAGACTTGGGAAATGATGGTTCTGAAAAATGTAAAATTGTCTAGCATGGTCATTCCTTTACATATAACAGTGATTTGTCAGGGATTCTTGCTTAATTAAAGACTTAATTAACTTAGATCAAGCATAACTATTATATTATTTTAAAAATTTAAGAGGATTAAGACTAAAAATACCAGTGGCTCAGGTGTTCTTTGGCTGAAAAGCCAACAGCTAATGTGATTTGTCATTGTGAGCTGCACTTGTCTCGTACAAATTATTTTTGGTCTTTCATTCTCTGTAACACTGTAGGTTTTGGCAGGTTTTTTTGTCCTTTGAGATATTTCTGCATTAAAAAATGTATTCCATTAAAACTTGAATAGTTTTGTAGCTTGGTTAATAGTTGATTTGTGGATAAGGTAAATAGGTGAATATAGGAAGTATATATGAGGCATGGTATAAAGTCAGAACTTCAGGAAAAAGTTACTCTGTTTTGAGACCTATGCTTGAAAGCTTCTGCATTAAACCTTTGTGCCCCTCTGCAGTCCAGAAAAAACATTCCATGTTTGTAGGGTGGTTGTTGTTGTTGTTGTTTTTTGTTTTTTTAAGTATCATGTGATGGTGGAGATGAAGTTTTTTCTGAGTAATTCCCTTTACTGTCTGCATTTCAGTGATAAAACCTATATTCAGGGCTAGGTTGCGAGTCTCCTGAAGTCACCTCTAAATCATTTCTCTTAAATATCTGCTTTATTACTTCATGGTCGTGCTAAGACTGAAATCTGTAATCATATAAAAACATATTATGTGTTTCTGGGAAGAGCACTGGCAACAAAATGTGCTGCTGGATCCTCTGTTCAGGGCTTGATGATGCTGTGAGGAACTGGATTCAGAGGAAGGAAAGAAAGCACAAATGAATATGGTATTTGCATCCTTAATAGTCTGCTTTTCTTTCTTAATAAACAAGATGAGTCAAATGTTAGTTGAGGTGGTACGATATTATCATGTATTACCTACCTACTGCTGCAAATTAAAGTGATGATGTTGTTCTCTAACCTCTTTTGAAGAAGCTGTGTTTGGAAATGCAGGCCATTAAAAGCCCAGAAATAATCCAACAACCCAGACAAGTGTTTTGGCACACTTGGGTTCCCTGGATTTTATTAACACTGGTTGTTGCCTATCATTTCAAGACAAAATTATTTTTACCTTGAAATTTCTGACAAACAAAACACGGACTAACTTGGCAGTGCTGGGTTACTGGTTGGACTCGATCATCTTAAGGATCTTTTGCCACCTAAAGGATTCTGTTTCTCTTTCAAATGAGACCCTCTTTAAATGTCTTTCCTGTAAGATTGAAGGCAAACAGCAGTAGGTCTGGAGAAGCATCTGGCCCACTATCTCATGTGCTGCTTTTCTGAAAAAAAATCCTTGTTACATGCAAGCAAAGCATCAGCACCTTGTACTTTTTACATTTTAACGTATTTATGCAGCCATATCTGGGCAATGAGACTTGGGTGGAAAGGAGAAGAAATAAACATGTATCTCATCCCAGAGAAGCCTTGAAACGTGAGAGGGTGGAAGAGGCACTAGGTGCATTGGGAGAAAGAAAATGCAGTGGAAACTCATTTTGGAATTTACGTCAGTGCCATCCATGTGAGAAAAGAAATTCCTTCTTGTGCTGTGTGCTTGCTGCTGAGGCTGTGCCTCTCTGAAGAGGCACCTGGCAGGGTGAGCATTGTCTGGGTGCCTGTGCAGGCCGTACTGTGCCATGGAGAGCGAGCCACTAGCACAGGACCAATACTGAAAGCCTCAGCAATGTGGATGGCTCAGATGGATTTCCTGCCTGGAGAAGTCTGAGAGAAGAGAGCAGCAGGTTATCTGTTTTGTCTCCAAGCCATACTTATTTCCTGTATGGAAGTGTATTTCATAATCTTCAGCTGAACCATGAAGTAAAACTGCTCCTACAGTTGGTTCAAAATAAATGGTTATTTATTATTATCACTGTTCTATGGCTGAGTGGTCAACATTGCTGGGAAGTAATGTTTTGTTAAAAAAACCCTCTCCTTGAATGTGTTGAATACTAAGAGTCAGGTTAGCAAAAGCCTTAGCATAGTCTGTACTTAATAGCAAGCCAGACTATTCTTTCTTGTGTTTATCAGTGAACTTGTATCTTTGTTGCTATAAATTAAATTAGTTGTTCTTGTCTAATTGTTGGTGCACACAGGGACCAGCTGTTCTTCCTCCTCATCTTAATCACTTTACACATTTGATGGTGGTTCTTTCATGTGTTCCTGGGCTTCTCTTTTCTACACTGCTCGTTTGGTTATTTGTTTTATTTAACGTGAGTGTTCCACTTAGCATGTTGGTGTGTTTGGAGTGCCTTGGAACTGTGCTTTCCGTGGTTTGACCCTTTAGTGAGCAGTACATGAAACTGAACACTCTGTGCTTCTCCAAGTTGCCGCAGTGCTTAGGAGATGTTTTGACATGAAACATGGCTTAGATGACTCCTATGTAGTGTTTGTGGTAGTAGCACTTCAAAAAAACCATGTGATCCTAAGCACTGCTAAGGATTTGAGCTGTAGTAGTCCAAAGGCACAATATTGCACATCCTCCAGGGAGGAGAGGGTCTCCAGAGACTTAAATCTCAGGTGGGAGGTTGGGCATGTCTTTTAAATCCAAGCACCCATATATTTTACACGATACAGACCAGGAAAAAGTCACCAGGCAATTCTGCTGTTGGGTTTATAATTTCTGCTTAAGACAGAGCACAGTGTTCTAAAACACATCCACCCTCTGCTTAAACCAATGTCATCAAGAAACATTTCCAAAAGGAGTGTTTAAAAAAAGGGAAGGGGAAGACATCCCATCCTTGCAATTATTCAGTGCCTGTCTATACCCTGTGGGGTGGCTCAGGACAACTGGCAGTATGTTAGCAACTACACTGATCATAAACTGAAGAGAAATGGACATTCTTGAGCCAAGAGAGCAGAACTGCAAGTATGTTTATTTTTGGAGGGATCATAATGCCAACTGGCAGAGCAAACTTGGCTAGGTGAAGGGTCTGGTGCAGCTGCAGTAAAACACTAGGATACTGAATTTAGCAAAGGAGCAACAGGAATTATCACTAGTATTGTTGCTGGGGAGTACAGATGCAGTTTGGCATTTTATCAGCATAATCTTAGTTTCAACTTAATGAATAAAATTTAATATAGGGAGCTTCAAATAGCTCGTGCTGGATTTATACCCAGAGTGCAGGTACATTTAATTTCAGTAAGTACATTGTGCTCCTCCTCATCATTTGTGTAATTTGAATGTTAACTGTTGTTTATCCATCAGGTTTTGATCTTTCAGATAATTTCCGTGGCATAAATTATATGTTATGATACTTTCTTCCTGTGTAAGACTCTCCTCAAAAACATGGGTTAGTTTTTGAACTCCTGGTGAAATGTCTGGATATGTCAGATGGGCAAAATTTGTGCAGTAGCTCATTTATCAAAGACTGGAGTCATATTGTAAATTTTTATTCTTCTTTTGTCAGTAATTTGGACTTGACTGTGGTTAATTCAGGTCTGCACAGTGACAAGACTGGATGGTGACATGCTGGCAGTGCTCTGTGCTATCCAGATGAACGGGCATGGCACGACCTGCTGCCGGTGGGGAATTTGCCATCTCTGGTGTTGGAAGGTGTTCCTGTGCAGGCTGGTTTGGGGATGCATGTCTGGGATTAACTGGAAGGCAGCTCCAGTTGTGATGCACATGTCACAAGCTGAAAACTTGGCTCCGAGCTGCTGCTTAAATCTGGCTCCAAATTCACAGTGGTTCTGCGAAGCTCTAAATCTCACCGATTTCCCTGGGTGCGCTCCTCTGCAAAATTTTGGGTGGGCTTGCTCCCTGAGTCAGTGGAGCTGAGCAGATTGCGAGAGGATGAGACACCTGCCTGGATCTCCTGCAGAGCAAGAGGGCTCAATCCTGGCAAAGTTTCCTGTGCCTTCACTGGGGAAGAGTGTTCAGAGAGTTTGCTGCAGTTCTGACCCATCCTTAAAAAGGACAGTCAGAAATAGAGGGAATCTGCTCACGCACTGGAATCCCAAGCAGAACAACTGCACTGTCCTAAAGAAAGGAGAATTGCAGACCCTGAAGGCAGAGTGGTAGTCTTTAGGAAGGATAACCAGCTTTTGTGTTAGCCATCATCAGCCCAGAGGGGAACAGTTTTTGCAGTTCACCTCCACTTCAGCCACTAGGTATCAATGTATGGATTTAATTGTAGTTCAGTTGATGAGAACATTAACTGAAGAGCCTGTAGGTACAACTCACACATTTCAGGTTGAAAGAGCACGTTTTGTAAAATTCCCACCTAGCAGTTCCTACCTGGCAAGTTCTATAAAAATATTTTTAGACTCTTAAAGACTTCACAGTCCTCTTCATATGTGAGAAAACTTCTTTAAGCAGACCATTTTCCTAATGATGGCTGCTCTATGGCACTCTGCTTTCAGTTCCAAAATGCACACGGTTCAAAAAATGCATTTTAACTGTATTTCATATATTTTAAATTGATTATTGGTACCTTTGAGCATTCTGGAAAAAGACTTTCTCTATAGTGCAGATGGGAAAGAGAAGAAAAATACCTAATAATGAAGCATTCCTGTGAACCCAGTGACAGTACTGGTGTCTGGTTTTGACCTCTTCTAACCCACATCTCTGTGCTTTTATCTTTCTTTTAGATTCTCCTCTTTTCTTCAGTAAAGCTCATCACAGGAAGAGCTTTGGAGGAAATAGCTTTTGTAATGCAGATCTTTGAGTGGAGGGCTGGGAGGGAAGTGGTGTGGGATGTGTGCCACAGTGGAAGATCAGCACTGGGTTTATACCAAGCTTGCAGTCCTTTTTAACCCTGTGAGTACTGGGTTGCAGAACTTGGTGCCTGTGGACGCCATCCTTGTATTTAACGTCTCAGCCCATGAGAGGTTGGAAATTATGTGTAATTGCTGATTATACTTCATTATGATTGTATGGTGGAGTCCTTTTCCCAATGCAGTTACTGCTCTTTGTGTCACACTGGCATTCATGACAAAGGTTTTTGTTTCCTTGTGCCAATCCTTGTCCTGGTGCACACTGAGAGATGCTTGCTCCCTTTACAGTGTCTGTGGGAGAATTTGTGGAGAAGAGGCCTTGCCCAAAGCTGGTCACTGGCAAAGCCAAACCCCTTCCACTAGGGAATTCACTTGTGCTGCTGACTGTGGGAACACAGAAAAACATCATGGCCAGAGAGCCAAGCCCCTTTAGTGAGTGAGTCCCTGATTTCCCGTGAGATGTGCTGGATGCACAGCTGTCCTTCAGCCTGACAGCTCCACTGGCAGGGCACTGTGTTTTCAGCTCGGTGCATCTCCCAGAGTCGCAGTCGTGCTCAGGGATCAGTCCCAGGGAGGGAAGGAGGGAGGTCTGGTGCAGATGTAGGTCCCCGAGGGGATCCCTCCCTGTGTTCCACCACGGTCTCTTTGTTAGTGCTGCGCTTTCATTCCCTGCCTTTTGGCATGCTTAAATCAAATTAAAGGCGAGAGCAGAGTTCCAGCAGACTTCTGGTTTAGGTCTGGTCCTTTATCATTTACAGTCTAAAATGCCCTGTAGGAAACTAATGCTTTATGTAGACCAACTGCAGTCCCATTTGCTACACAGATAATAATAAACCCTGAGATTAGTGAAGGTTCTTTTCTGAATTAAAATATCACTTTGGGGAAAAGCTGTCTTCACTTGCTGTTGTGCATAGTCAGTGTCTTTTCCAGCTTGGATTGCTGCCAGAGCTCTGGCTTAGGGCCTTCTCCCGACCCTTTACAGGTTCTTATTAGTGTTGCTTGGGCTGTGCATGAAGAAACTGCAGAGTGCTGTTTGGTGGGGGTGGGATTAATAAATTGTAGTGAGAGAGCATCCAGCAAAGGTTTGGTTTAATGGGACAGTACTGAGAAATGGAATAATGCTTGCATTGTGGATTGCTTTCTTTTAAATGTGGCTGTGGTAACTTGTTATGCTAGGAATTCCTTCCTCCCCCTCCTTTTTTGTTTAACATATTACAGATACTAAGCACAATTTTCAAACCTAGACCCAGTTCAGTGTAACAATTCCTTGGACAAGTGTCTGGCCTCTAAAAAAAATAAAACCTTAAACCCCTCTTGTGCTGTTTGACTTGTAAACTGGCCTCACCCCTCTGCTGCTTCCCTGGATCTTTACCCTGGAGCAGTGTTGCAGTTTTGAAGCTAAGAGAACATTGAATGTTTTTTCCTTTCTGGAAGAGGCGTACCCATCGCTGACTGCACAGCCCTGAATAATGCATGAAAGTTTATTTGCTTGTGTATGGGAGAGATCTTCCCTTCCCATTTAACATTCCTCTTATCCTTCCTCTTGCATGTGGCCCTTTTTCCTCTCCTCTTTTTGAGTACCTGAGCAGGACACGGGTCTTGCTTTTGGCAACTGGGGACTTTGCAAGCTCAGTGTGAGTTTGGCTTGATACACATTTTTTTTTTTTTTTTTATCTTAACCTGTTGTTGAGGGCACTGAACCACAGTGGTGGTGCTGAGCAGCACAAGGGGGGCAGATATTCCCCTGCAGGGGAACGGGGGTGATGGAAGAGCATCTAACCAGTGAAAGTGGGAAAGGGCTGTGGCTACAGGCACTGCCTTCACAAGAGATCTGTTATTTTCATTTTGCCCTCGAGACTGATGCACTGGTACATTCCTGAACATCAGATTGATTGACTTCTTGGAGATGCACCTGCATTCCAGCATATGGAACCAGCACCTTTTCATTTAGGTGGCAGTCTTAGCTTCAGTGTGGATGAGGGGCTGCTGTGACTTTAGAGCCAAATGAGTTGGAGAAGCTCTTTTTTAGTATGTGCAGAATTAGTTTGATTGATCATATTTGACACCAGTCAGGGAAGAGAGAGGCATTCAGGCTGAGAGAGCAAGAACACATTCCAAGTCGGTTTTCTCTTCTGTATTCTCTGAATATGATGAATATTTTTTTCCCTTCAGCTGTCATAGTCTGCTAATAAATGCTTTCCCTCCATTAAATTTTTAAAAATGAGATTCTCTCTGTAACAAAATCCACAGTTTAAAAATAACTTCTGTGATGTACTTTTATGGTGGCAATTTCAAAGCCTGTGGAGATTGTGCTGGAAGATGCTTCTAATCTAATAATGAAATGTGTATAGCACACATGGAGAAGAGTAGCTGCAATCAGCTTATTTTTCTTTTCTTGTTTTCTTGCTTCTTCAGCTATTTCTGGTATCTTCCCCTTTTAATTGCAGGACAGAACTGAGGAATGTAGGATTGTAGCTGTCAGAAAAACAAGAAGAAAAGGTCTGTTTCCATAATCTTGCGGCTTCTTCTGTTTCAGTGCTGGAAACACTGCATCCTCATTTCAGAAAAGAACAGCATAGTCTGCTTCATCTCTAACTGCTGTCAATTGTTTAAGCTTTCCTTTCCCCAGCCCTCACTCAGAACATGTTTTCAGCTCAGCTAGGGATGTTACTACTAACTGATGAACAAACCTGAATACTGAAGGTGGCGAACGACTGACATTTTTAAAGTTAATCATAGAAACTCTTCATCCAGCAGCTGCTGAAGCTGCTCTGGATGCTGATACCCCATCTGATGCCAGCAGTGAAGAGCCTGTACAGTGTCAGTTCAAGATGAATGGCTATAAAATGGCAAAAAGGAAGTTTGATTTTCATGACACTGTCATCATTTGTGTTGAGCAGACTTTCTTGATTGGGAGACTGAACAGAAGACACATTTCTGCTAATACCTGCACACTCAAAGTGCTGTAGTTTGAAGAACTCCTCTTGCACAAAGCTTAAAATACCACATTAGTAAGAACCTGTCCAACTAATTTAACAAATTTCATCAAGTATTTTTTTTATTTTTTTTCATTTTCCCATTTTGATGTATTCCGTGTTTCTGGAGAAAGCAATGTGTGACAGATCACTGCTTTGGCACAGAGTTGTGGGGGTTTGTGGGAAACTTGTAATATTTGGGATGAGCAAAAAAGCCATTGCTGCATTTAGAAAGGCAATTCATTTAAGGGGAATTAAGCTCCTAATCCCATTTGTTTCTCTGGAAACACACTTTTATTTCAGAAACCTTGCTCCATGCCTGCAGTGCAGGCTCTGCTGTGGCTGTCTCCATCCTGTGCTCTGCTGACCACAGCCCTGACACCTGGCCTCTGGTCCTGTTTTCTTGACCCAAATCTAGCACTTTACTTTTTGAGTAATTCAGCGTATCTGCTGGATGTAGATGTTGAATTTTCTCAAGCTCTCATCTGCAGGAATGGCAGAGTGGAGTGGTGGAGTCCAGACTCCTTTCACTCATCCTCACTGTTTGTGGTGGGACAGCCCAGTCCCATGAAGTAGCGAGTGAGATTTTTCTCTTCTCGAAAGCAGAATTTACGTTGGTTTTGTTGCTGTGACTTGGTATGATTTCCTTTAGCTGGGTTACTACTACTTTGCAGGCTGCCCCAATTCTCCTCTAGTTTCTTTGGACTTTGAACTTCTCTTTGGCCAAGGTCCTCCCTCAAATATGGGAAGTTTTCTGCTGGGTGAGGTCGCTTAGCAGAGAGCCCTGTCAGCTCTCACTGTGCTGGGAGCAGGTGCTGCCTCAGGGGGTTTAATTGTTGTTTACACACACTCAGATCTAGGGACCCTGCAGCACACAAGTGTGAAGAGGAATTGAAAGGGTTACACTTGTGCTTGACAATGTGGATTTTTAGTGTGCACCAAAATGAGCTGCTTCTCTGAGAACAGGTGATGTTGGGACACAGACTCTGAGAAACCCCAATACTTTCTGGGGTGGCTATTTCCCCCTTCATTGTCATTTTGATGAAAACTGCCCTGTTTTGACAAACAACTTTATTAGAGACCCTCTTCCAGTACTGTGTAATCCCTTCATCTGTATTAACTTCCATCTGCTGAGATGTTTGAAAAGTATTTGCTGTAGTGACTAGAATGGTGGTAAGACAGGAGGCTTTTAGGTGAAGTTCCAAGTGGTTTTTCACCTTTCAAAGACCTTGCTGGATGTGAGGGCTGAGGGTCTTTAAGGAAGCAAATGCATTTTCAACTACCCCATTTTTACTTTTAAAAGTGTTTCTCTCAATAAAGCAGTGGGCTGTACATCTATTAATAACATCCTTTCATGGAAACAAGTGCTCAGTTATACCTCAGAGAGGACAGATCAGATTTTTTGAGGTTTGCCTCCTCCTGTGAACTCTTGACACAATCTGATTTAATTTGTACCAGCAAAGACTTTCAGTGGTTAATTACATTAACTCTAGGGACTGGAAACTTTGAGATTGTTAATTTGTTCAATAGTATTGAATATGAGCTCAAGTACAAATCCCATGAACCCCCCAATGGAAAAAAAACAGTATCAAAACCGTAAAGCCTTGTCTTTGCCTTCTAGATATTCCTTTTGCTGTACTTCTACACATGTCCTATACTATTTTTTATACTTAAAATTGATCACTTTACTGAAGTCCCCATGTGACAAAAAAACCCCAAACCAAAACAAAAACCAAAGAATTAATCCTAGACATTAGGGTAACAAATCTGAAGGATTAATACATATTTCTGAATTTCAAGCTTTATAATTCAACATTTGTAGGTTATTTCATACTTCTTTTCCTGGCCAGACTAAGCATCTTTATTCAACAACTGCTGTCAGAGTAGGATTTGCTGAGCACTTTCAGTAATAGTGACACTATTTTATTTCTGCCCTGGTGTTCTGGGCCCACACCTTGGTGTTCATGGCCACATCTTCCAGGAATTTTATTCAAGAAGCAACAGAAAAGAACACTTATCTAACAGAGCCACAACTTCACTGTCAACTATAAAAGAAGAGCCAACAGATTCTAACTTGGATTAAAAGTCAGCTGCGAACACAGGCAAATATTCCTGTAGGCACAGGGCATCTCTCTGAAGAGAAATGGTTGAAAATGCAAATGGCAGAAAGAGAGTTCAGTGTGATTGCTTTGTGTTTCACAGGCGCTGTGGTTTCGTATGCCCCAGGTCAGCTCTCAAGAGATTAACAGCCAAGATTTCTGATTTCTGGAAGAAAAACGACAAAAAAACAAAATCTATGCCATCTTCAAAATCCTCCCGTTTGCTTTGCAGGCAGAGTCACTCTTGAGAAGGATTCCTTCAGGGGCCTGGATAACAGATGCGAGCACGGCCCCCTCGTGCAGCCTGACAGCACAGGGCAAATACTAGAGAAGAAGAAAAGCAACTTTTTTTTTATTATTGTTATTTTTTCTCCTAGCTCAGAGCTGTCACATTAGCTCTTCCAGTTGTGAAGGCATACTTGACAGGACATCACATCTTAATAATGCCAAACATCATCTTCACCAGAGCTCTTAAAAGTAGGCAGGGGCTCATAATCAGTTCAGACTCCACTGGAAGGCCATCAGCTAGATGAGGAACAATTGACCTTTCAGGAAGAGCTGTACAGTTAGAGGCAAGCTAGATAAAAGTACAGACAAGATAGAGTGAAATTGGAAAGCAGCATATTTGCATCAGATAAGAACAAGAGGATGCTGGGGCATAGGTTCTCTCCATCTTCAGGCGGAGAAAATGCATCCAAAATCTACTTTTCAGGAGGTGGGTTCATCACAACCAGAAGAGCCCGAAAAAGTGTGATAAAATTAATGACTGTCCTCCCTCAGTTTGGTGATAAATCCACGTGCCAGTGGAGAAACCAGTCACACAGACACACACCATTAAGCTCCTCTTCTTACTGGCTTGACAAAACAGTCTCCTATGTCCCTGCTTCCCATCCAAGGCAATCTAGGAGTTCACTGAGAATTGTTACTAAATTTCGTGCCTCCTATTTGCCACTAATTTCTTGCTCAGGGCATCTCAAATGAGTATAGATTTAAGGAGGATGCGCGTGAGGAGATCACAGTGAAAGCATGGGAAGCTGGAAGCTGGAGTCTCCAGTTGAGACACTCTGAGGTTTGGCACAATGTAAAGGCCAAAATGCTCTGACCTGAGCAGGGGCCATTGATTTCTTTCAGAGGCTGTTGTGGTCCTGGGTTGGAAAGAGGAAAGGCAGGAGAAGCCAACAGGCAGCAGAGCCTTCCTGATAGGCAAGAGTGATTCCAACAGCAGTACTTAATGAGCAGAAAAATTATTGATTCGCTTAGTAGTGGGCAGACTAGAGAAGAAAAGCTCTTGAAATAAGACTTAGAGCAAACTGTTTGCAAGATACCATTGAAGTCTGTCTGGTCTTTGATCCTGAACTTGAAGAAAGGAAAGGAAAGGAAGGATAGTTGAACCAGTGGTCTGATGCCTTGAAAGATTTCAAGTTGAAGTGGAGGGGCGGAGGGGCAAAGATGGAGAGAGGTACACAAATGCTATTCATGACGTTTTATCTCAAAATGTCATGTGCTAAAGCTCTGGAAATATGCTTACATGGTGGATGTAGCCCTGCATAATTGAAACCCCACGAGAGCTAAGGAAATCTGTACTTCCTGGCCTTTATTTGTTTTAAAACAAAAGCTTTGTCAACAATGTATGTACTACTGAGTACGTATGGCACTAAATCTCAGTGCAAAGTGCCGAGGTTTCAAGGATTGAGCAGAGATGTTCCCTATGGCACCTTTCCCTTTGCTCTCAGAAACTGACCTTTGGCAGCCTTTACTCTTACTTTACATCCATCCTGTCCTTTCCTGAATTCCTGGGTACAAGCGATGATGCCATTTTACTCTGAAACCAGGGAATACATGTGTTTAGTTGGCAGATGTGAAAAATGGTGAAAATGCTTGTCTTTATTTTTATCACTGAGGAAATGTGCATCACTGAGTGTTGGAATGTTAAACCAAGAATTCTGGAAGGTTCCTAGCTCAGCAATCTCTCCCAGAAACAGACAAGTCTCTGGCTTCCTCAGCTCTTTGGTGTCCCACAAAAACGTGCCCACATTTCTACAGGAGTGCCGTTGAGAGAGTCCGGCCTGGAAATTGTTTCTGGATCCTCCCCACCCACTCGTGTTTTCCCAAGAGTTAACTGACCCCTGCACCACTCTTGGCCAGGAGCTCCCCTCCAGAAACGTCGCTGGGCTGTCGGCAGGAGTCCTGTGCAAAAGAAACAAACGTGTGGGACACGCTCCCCTGGTACTGGAGGAAAGCCTGTTTGTGTCAGCTGCATGAGGAGGATTGCTCCAGACCAGCTCATCCGTGCGTACAGTTGCCTCTATAATTCTGCCAAGGCTGAGGAGCTCAGGGAGATCTGCTGGCACAAGTGCCAGTGGCTCCTTCATCCACCCAATTTTTCTGAGGTCAGAGAGGAGTGGATGTGTAATTTGCTTGTCTGAACCAGTTCTTCTGCCTTGTTTAGTGTAGCTGGAGAGTTTTCGTGCTGTGAACCGAACTTCCAGGGACAAAATATCGATACTGCAGAATTTAAATGGGAGGACCCATCTCCACACCCTGCAACTTGCCTTGTGCAGGTAAAGATGGGGAGAGCACTTGTTGCAGGCTCTCCCCTTTGGAAGCTCTCCAGCATTATAAAGCACAGGTACACTTTGCAATGTGCCTTCATGGTTGTTTACCTTTAGATAATTACACACCATGGGCTATTTTTTTCCCTCTCTTTTGAGGAAAGTACTGTGGGAGTGACTTTGATTTCTTTGAATTTGACCTTTGTCAGCTTTGAAGGAAAAAAATACATTTTCGCTTGGTCACAGCAAATTAGGTGTATTCATTATAGCAACTCAGAGGATTAAGCACAATTAGTGGGGTTTTTTTTCCTCAAGGTAATGATTTAATTGCTTTGATTTTGTTTTGTTCATATCCTGAGGAAAAAAAAAATGATGATAGTAGAAGAAAATGCCTTTAACTGTTCTTATCCATACAGTGTATGCTTCTGTATGCCTGGCAGACCTTGCCTTATGCTAACCTTGTCCTTCTAGTGCTCTTCTTAGAAATTTCACTTCCTAAAATTTTAAGGCTTTGTGTGTGCTTATAGGTGTAGATGTATGTGTTTATATATGCCAACACACAAAAATAAAATACATTATACAAACATACATAAATATGTTTATATAAAACTATTTTTATGTATGTGTGTGTGTGTCTATAGATGTACACACACATATGAAAATCAAATAAATACTGGCTTTCCCTTTAACTTAGAAAGTGTTTTGTTTTCTTTCAGCTCCAGCAAACTGGATTGAATTACAGCTGAATTGAATGCACTTCTACAGCACCTTCCCTCAGGGATCTAAACCAATTTTCTCACCATTGCTAAATGCTGAACTTCCCCTGTACCCTCGCAGAGTAAGTAGGATGCTGCTATCTGTGCTCTAGGGTAGGAAAATTAGGAAAAGTGTTGAATGCAACATACTGGAAGAGAAAGTGATAAGATATTTAGCTCTTGGTTTTGAGTATTGTCATGTGTTCACACAGTTGTACTTTTCTGGAGGAGTGAAGCCTCACAACATGTAACCTTAATATGGGGAAAGGAAGGGCAATATTTACCCCTGTGGCAGTGGAACTGTGTGTTTGGTCAGTGTTGGGCACAGCTTTGGGATGGAGTAGGAACAAATGGGTAAAACCAAGAAGGAACAGCAAAAGCTGTTTTTGAGAAATATGGAGTGTGTTTCTGACTTGACCCCTGACCTGTTTTAGCTTGACCAGTCACGCTGTGGGCTCCAGCTTCTGAAAAAGGCATTTAGAAGTCAGTGGAGGGAGGAGAGGGGAAGAGAACAGCTGCAGTTCTCAGGTGCTTGTCCCCTGTAACCCCTGGCCAAGGCCAAGGGAGCTGCTGCCCTGCTGAAAGCAAGGAGCAAGCTCTGCTCCTATGTCACATCTGATGCAAAGGGTTCAATATATGGTGACAGGGACAGAAGACTTGTTTCCCAGAATTTTTTTTTGTTCAATTTCTTGCACGGCCATTCTGCGTGTTTAACAAACAAAGGGAGAGTGTGATGATATTCACCATCCTTTGGTGATTCCACGGCGGTTGTGTTCCTAATAAACTGTAAAAAGAAAGCTGACTGCAGGAAGGTTGGTGGCTAGGTTAATATACACTGTAGTGGAGTCATTTAAAATAATCCAAGCAAAGAAAGAAGATTTATATAAAAGTACATTTCCATTACTTGTGCCTCTGGCACAGTAATGTCTCATCTAGCATAGCAAAAAGCTAACAACATTATTCTTGTTTCTTTTTGTAACATCCATAGCCTTTAGTACTGCTTTCCTTTGTTAATTTTCGAAAGACTAGTTGTTAATTAAGAGACATATTTGACTCAAAGGCAAGTCTTGACTGAAAAGAGCTGAGAGAACATGGCAGGAGTCTTGTGTCTTGGTGTTTTAAAATTACTTTTAAAACAACATCTAATTTTGAGCATGTCAATATCCAGTTAAAATTTTGATGAGCGGTGTGCAAGCTCCCATAGATGTCTTCATGGCAGTGGCATCTGATCTCTTTTTCTTAGCTGGAACACTAAGGCAGGTCTAATTTTTGGATGGGTGAAAGGAGTCCACTTTGAAGCAAGGAAAGCAGACTACAAGTACAGTTAGGTTTTTGTTTCCTTCTCCCCCTTTTTTCCCCCAGAAGACTCAAGATCAGTCACTGAACACCACAGGTATGGCAGCACATTTAAACCCACTTTCCTTAACATTTTTTGTAAGGGCTTAGCACCTGGTGAGCATGGAAGTAGAGTTACTACTGAGCAAAGTCTGGCTACTTGCTTTGGTACTGAAATAGAAGCAGCTTTCTTGTAAAAATCCATCCCAAAGGGCCAAGAGTGAAGTGTTTTGTATTCCCATTACTTTGAATGGAGATTTTTCCTTACTAAGGAGTTTGGCATTGGGATTGCTTAGAGAGCCAGGCACTTCTTTTATGTAGGTCCATTAATTTCGATTCTCCTAAATGTGTATTCCTAATTGCAATAAGTCAATGTACCAAAAGAGATCAGAGGAAGGAACTGATCCAGAAGGGGGAAACTTGTTACTGTGTGCTTTGAAGCTGTGGGATTGAGTGACCACATCATCTTGGCTGTGACTTTCAGATTGGTAAAGTGAATGTATGACTTTTAAGAGATACATGGTATAATTAATGATGAATCAGGGCCCTTCGTTTTGCATAACGTTCAATTCTGCAGTCAAGGCTTGTGTGTATAATGAATGGCTTTTATTTTCTTTCTTCTGCAACTTATCTTTGCTGACTGCACCTCTTTGCTCCCTTATGTCTGTAAGCTCTAATAAATTGAGGAGTTTAGGCAGACAGTTCCTTAGGCAAGAGCTCTCCCTTGGCTGGTGATGCTGGTGAGACCTGCCTAGACTATAAAAGGCTCAGAAAAGGGGACAAGCTTTTGGCTGGAAGGCATAAGGGAAGTGTAACAACTTTTACATCCCTCCTTCATCTCTTTTCTTGGATATTTAATTGGCATTAGGAAACAGAGCAGGTCACTGGATTAATAAACAACAACAATAAAAACCTACTGTTTGAGTCAGAGATACCCTTAGGACTTCCTAAGAGCAGCATTTGTACTGATATTATGAATTCCAAGATATTTAGTGTTTTTTAGAAATACCTTAGCTGTCAGAGTGGTGTGATAAAGCAAAAATCTGAGCTCTCATCCTAGAAAAGATGCTTGCCCACGTATTTGGGGAGAACAGCCTGAAGATGTGAAGCTTTGGATTTGAGTGCACAAAGAAAGCTCACCGAAGAGATATAAAGACCCCCACAGCTTTCCTTCCTGTGGTGTTACTGTCTTGTATAAATATCCAGAAAGTACTGGCTTATGATTTTGTGTTTATTAAGAAAATATATCTTTCACCAGCTCCTGCTTCCTTGCTCTCCAAAGCCTGCTTGACCCATACTTAATGCCATAATATTACAGGTCAAACAAGAGATCCTGTATAACAGAGTCCATTGTCATTTCCCAGGCAGTATCTGCATCAAGCCAACAGCTTTCAGTTGACTGGAGAATTTGGCTTTTTTTCCTGTATTTACCTGGAGATTTGTCCCTTGAAAACACGGTCAACAGCTGCTTCTCTCTTTTGTTTATTGTTTCCCCCCTTCCCATTTTTTTAGTGTTGTCTACTGGCAAGAGCCTGTGACTTGAAAGGGAAAGGGTCAGAGAGATGAGAATTGCTGGACCCAATATGCTCACAGAATCACCAGCTCTGTGGTCATGGGAGGAAGAACCATGATTCTCCCTTCATCTTTACAGAGAAGAGAGGATCCACATAGAGCCAGAAAATGGTTTGGGCTGAAAGGGATCTTAAAGCTCATCTTATTCCAGCTCCCATGCCACGGACAGGGACACCTCCCTCTATCCCAGGTTGCTCCAAGCCCTCTCCAACCTGGCCTTGGATGCTTCCAGGGATGGGGCAGCCACAGCTGCTCTGGGCACCCTGTGCCAATGTCTCACCATCCTCAGAGGGAAGGATTACTTCCTTTTCAGCTAAACCTGTCCTCTTTCAATTGAAAGCCATTACACCTTGTTCCATCACCATTTACCCTTTTCCAAAGTCCTCCTTCAGCTCTGTGAGTCCCTTTAGGCACTGGAAGGGGCTTGAAGGTCTCTCCAGAACCTTCTCTTCTCCAGGGTGAACAACCTCAACTCTGTCAGCCTGTTTCCACAGCAGAGGAAAATTTTCCTCCTGCCCCGTGATCATCTTGGTGGCCTCCTCTGGACTGACTCCAACATGTCCATGTCCTCCTGTGTGCAAGAGTAACCATTTGTGGACAGGACAGATCAGTAAAGTTTCTGTCCTGTTACCACATGTTACTTTTAGTATGCCATCTGAAAAATCAGGATTACAAACCAAATAGAGTAGAGGGAGCAGCAGTGGCAAAACTTAGAGCCCGGTGTTTGAGTCTGTCACGACATTCCTGCCTTTTTCTCCTGCTGCACAGGGAAGGGAAAACACTCCTTGTCCATAGGGGATGAGGTGAGAAAGGATGGACTTCAATTGCAGCAAGTGAGATTTACTTTTGTGGCAAAAACTTTCTAGGATGAAATACACCCTTAGATTGCTTATGGGAGTTGTGGCAACTCCATCATTGCGGGTCTTTAAGAATATGTTAGAAAAACATCTGTCAGGAATGATATCTATAGAGCTGCTCCTGCTGTGGGGTGTTCAGATGGCCTAGATAACCTCTGGAGGTCCCTTTCAGCTCTGTTTTCTATGAGCTCTAATCCAAGTCTTTTCATTACTCATCCCTTGAAGCCCCAAAGGTGACAGGACTATCACACTTCATTTTTACCCTTACACAATCTTTTTTGCTGGATGGTTTTTACTCATTCAGTGGTCTGGCTTCAGTTACATTTGTCATATGATTCTTTTACAGTCTCTATTTATTAATTTTTTTTCAGTCCATGCCCTTTAGGCCTTTTGTCTCTGTTTTTTAAATGGATCTCACTCACTTTGAAACTTTCTGAAAGCAAAAATTGCTGGAAACTTAGATTTTTTTTTTTTTAAATCTAAGATTTCACATTAGACAAAATGAGTTAAAGCTGCTGTTAAGTACTAATGTCATGTTCAGTGCTGCAGCAGACACAGGAATAGGAACTGGTTTTGCCTTGTTAAAGTGAGATAAATGTGAACAGGAGCAGATGAATGAGGTGAGGAGCTGCCCAGGATAGAGGCTATTCTGCTTGTTTGTCCAGGGCTTGGTACAGTGTGGCCCTGAGCTGTGAGGAAGGAGCTGCTCTAATAACCTTATTTATGACAGGAAGCACACGAGGGACCAGGTGCATGTGTACAGTGTGCATGTGGTGCTGCTGTAAGGTATAAAAGAACTAAGCTTTGTGCTTTGAAGTGATAACGTGGTGATTTAGGGGTGATTTAAAAACACAGTAAATGAAAAGATAACCAAACCAGTGTGATCTTGTAAGTGATGGGTTTTTATTCAGGTGTCATAGTGGCAGTAAATACCCCACACAGCTGCACAGTCCTCTCTCTCTGGCACAGCTGGGCATTTCACAAGCTGGTGTCAAACAGTAGATTCCCATTATATTTGCCCTTTTTCATCTCTTCCTGACGTGGAATCAAATTCATTCTTTTATTGGTGTGTGATGATTTTTAAGTGATTTCCTTGGAGATTTGTTTTAGGGCTTCCCCGACTCTCAATTTGGGTTGGTAAAGTGGAAGATTGCACAGTAAAAACGAAGGTGTCAGGCTCGAGGTAAACAAACGTCCTGTTTATTTCATTGTAGTTTTCCAGTTCAGCTCCAGGGTGCCTTGGTCTGTGAAACAGCTGTGCTAACTCTGCCTGTGCCTGGGTGCAATTGCTCCAGCCAGAGCTGGGGAGAGGAAGGTGCTTGGAGCAGTCCCTGCTGCGCTGACTGCCCCGCTCCCTGCGCGGTGTTGGAGAGGAGCACCGTGCTCAGGACATCGTGCTCCTTTCCACAGCTGCCCACGTCTTCCTTGGCCCTTTTGTTGGCCTTCTTCACCTTCCTCCATGGCTTAAACTGACAGCCAGAGGATGGGAAATGCCCTGGGGGCGTTCTGCAGAGGGTAGTGATTCACTTGGATGTTTTACGTTCCCCTGAATATTTTATGTCCTTAAATGATTGAATTTGCAGCCGTGGAGCAGAGGTGCAGTGCCATGGGGGGTCTGACAGGCACAGAGCTGCCCTGTGACACCCGTGCTGGTCTCTGCTCATCTCTGCTACATGCTGCAGGCTTTTCAAGTTTAACTTGGGTAATAATATTTAAATCATCATATCAACCCTCCCTCCTCTGGACTTCTAATAAAGTTGCCTAATCCAGTTACGTTATTTTTCTGAGGAGCTGGCTTTTTTATAACTAATTATTTTGTGCTCAGCTATATATTCTGAGTTCTATTTGCTTCATGGCTGGATTTGATGCATCCTGTTTAATTATGCACTTTAAACATAAAAAAAAGGAGGAGAAAACTCACTTTGGTTGCTCTGGGCTGCAGGAGTTGATGTGTTTGCTTCAATCTGCCTGCTCCCTCTGAAGGCTCTGGAGCCCATGGACCCCTTGAGCAAAGTTATGAAGGCAGAATTGGAAAAGCTTGTCTTTATGGAAACTTTGATTAATTTTTTTCAAGGGGTGACCAGAGCTGCTGTGTTACAGAACTGTCAAATACCCTGTGTCCAGAAGCCCTGTCATCTGAATATCAAAGTCAGAGCCGTATTTTGAGAGACTTGCCCTTTTCATCCTATCTGTTCTGTGGGGGTGTCGCTGTGACTGAGCCCTGTTTGGCCACATAAAAGCAGCCTGCCAGGCTTCCTTTGCCAGGGACTTTGAGCTGAAATCTATTTCAGGCCTTTCAAAAGGTCACTCAAGGCTGCCAGCCAGAACCTGTGTCTTAATTCAGTGCTATTAGAATCAGAGAAAAATAAATTCTGCAATCTCAGGCTGGAGGGCAGGGAGTGGTGGAATTATCAGATGCTTTATCAGCTGCAGAATATGCTCTCGTTGCAGATTTCTGCTGTGCTCTGAGGTGAGCAGGATGATCCCTAGGCAGCAGGAAGGCTGCTCAGGCACTGCTGTAAACTTTGGGCTCCACCAGTGGGGATCTGATTGCTGCTCTGGGGCCTGAAGCAGCTGCTTTCCTTTTCTTGCTGAGAAGTCAGGGTCACATTTTTCCCCTAGCTGTTGGGTGGTGTATCTTTCCAGGTGATTTGTACCAGGCTGCCTAGGCTCCCCACTGCTGGACATTGGGTTTTTGCTCTGCAGTGAGGCAAAGGGGAAGCAGGAGTTGTGTGGGGGTTTGAGGTCTGGATTAGGGATTATTGCACTGCTGGCTGTGCCTGGTGGGCATGGGGAGAAGCTGAATTTGAGACCTCAGTGGCCCATTCCCACCCTCTGCTGATGATCCCAAGGTAGGGTCCCCATCTTTCTCTTGCTCTGTATCATCTGATACACTTAACTGCCCTATGAAAAGTTTGTGTGGACTCCTGCTAGACTAATAGGTTTGTTTCTCCTTAATTCTTACTTGAAATCCTTCAGTTTGTTCTCTTATTTGTAGTCTAACATGGGCTCTTTTAAGAGGGGAAGGAGCTGACATCAGCGGTTTGAAGAGCCAAATAAAAGATTTCTTACAACAGTAATCAGCCTGGCTGATTTCCCAGCAGCATCCCGGCCTGCCAGGGTATGGAACAGCCAGCACTGGGGACACAGTCTCTCTTTCCACAGTTGGACCTACTTTAATAATACTTTGTTGAATTGCATTACAAGTTTGACTCTGAGTTTTGACTGGTATCTTGGAATGTGGTTTTTTTGTGATGTGGATAATTTTATATTTGTTCCGTATCATCGTACCAGGAGGGATTTAATTTTGTTAGCATCTTTACCAAATGATGTGATGAATGTGAAAGCAGCTTTAATGTGATTTTTCATTGATTATTTTCATATAAAAGTTCTGTGATTTGAAGAGTAATAACTTTGTGCTCGCTTGCCATTTTATAAGTAGGCCTTAGTTTTAGTCCTGTAGGTTTTCAAAATTGAATAAGCAGAAATTGCAGAAAGTATGTTTATATTCACTTGCTATCTTACTAAGGGATTTCAGCTTTAATCTCTCTGATTTTCCAAATTGTTTCAGCAAAAATGATGTCACCAGGATTTGATTAAAGCATTCAGTTTCAGCTTAGTTATTTTCTAATGTGTTAAATTTTCGTATGCCAGTGCAGAAAAATTTAACAATATTAACCTCTTACTAGATCCTTATTTCCCAAAGTACTTCGAGAGCTTTTTGTTAAGTTTACTTTTTTTTTTTTTTAATTAAAATCTTGGCTGCTAGTAAAACATACTTGTCAATTTTTACTTAACTGCTGCATTAGTTCTGAAGTTATAAATCAAGTTGGAAAGTAAATTTGGTATTTTTTATTACACAGCAAAAAATAGTTGTTGCAGTAGGACTGCTGTCTGCTAATGCACTTGTCTCCTTTTAGCTAATCACTGCATTTATTCATGTCATGCATTTTGGCTGGATGATCTCCATCTTGGTACAGTAATGACTGGAATGTCTTTTCCCCCTTCTGAAGGCTGGTTTCTGTGGAACAGGTATTTGTCCCAAACAAGAGGCAGATGAGTCAATAAACTTTAGGGCAGGCAGACAGGACTGTGAATTCACTTCTATTATTATTTTCTTTTTAAAATTTCTTTAAGATTTTCTTCTTGTTTAATTTTTTTTTTTCCTTCTTGAATAATGCAAGGAGCAGTAGTAAGAAAAAAGTTGACTGGAATGTGATGTTTTTCCAATAAAGTTATACAGCCCTAAAATGATAATCTCAGGTGAGGTAGTGGGCCTGCATCAGTATATTGTGACTGAACAACAAGGAAAAAAAACATATTTACATCTCAATTTAGAGTGATCCACCACAAGTCCCCTCTCCTGCTGTACATATACAGGGCTCCCAAAATCACCTCCCTAAATCCTTCCTCCTGAAACTGCAGCTCTGTGGGTGGCTCCTGTGCTGTCAGTGGGCTGCGAGCACCGGTGCCAGGGTCCCCTCTCTTGGAGGGGATTATAGGATCAAAGTTGGGCAGCACTGCAGTACAACATGGTACTATTTTAGGAACCTCAGCTTTTCACAGAGGGAAAACCAGTGGTAGGTGAGCTGCTTAGAAGGGCTTTTTACGCAGCTGAGGCTGAAAAATGTCTGAGAATTTTTGTAGGAAATACAGGTTGTGTTTTGCATGCAGGGAGCAGCACCACCCCCGGTGTTGTAAATTTTTGAAGTCCAAAGCTCCCCAGCGCCCAGGTGTGCCTTCAGCTGGCTTTACTGTTACCAGAGCAGAAACCAATAAAACTCTGCCAAATCCCGAGACAGACTTGAGGAGATTTCTAGGAGCACTTGCCACATTTCATGTCCCCCATGCAGTCACGCCGTGGGAATGGTGCAGGCTGAATGCCCGTGCCCTGCTGCTGCTGGCTCTGTGCAGGGCTGGCCGCTGCCTTGCTCAGCGCTCCCTTCTGCAGCCTCTCGGCTGCCCTGTGACTGTGCTTTTGCTTTCCTCATCACCCTGAGTTTTGCCTCTCCATCAGCGAGTTGAATAAAGAGGAGGACAATATAATTGGGCAGAATGTTCCTAAATTAGCATTTCAGTTCTTGTAAGGGGCGTGTAAGGGAGGGGCGGGCGCTGACACCTGCGGGAGTGGTGGCAGAGAGGAGCAGGGAATGGGAGCAAGGTCAGGTGAAGCTGAAATGATTTAAGCGCATGCTTTCAAAAGCAAATGATCATTTTGGAGGTAAAATTTACCACTTAGGCTCAAAGTTAATGTGAGCTCTTGCAAGCTGTAACGATATCCTGCCCTTTATGAAGGCTGCCACCACTTACTGAGGCGAGATGCTGAAAGCATCCCTTAAGTGGCTGCTGGGGAAGTCAGTGCTGTAAACATCAGTGAGGTCAGGCTCCTGACCTTCAAACAGAGTTTTCCTTTCTGGAGGAGTAACTCCTGAAAAGGCAGTCTGCTAACGAGATTTTGGGTGTTTTATGGTGTGCAGTGCCCATAATTTTATAAATGGTCTCTCCCTGCTGCAGGCACACCCTTTTTCATCCAGAGTGCATGGGAGAGTTGGATCAGCACCTTTTAAAATATTAGTTTGGAAATTAAGTAGCACTGGTGTAAAAGTCTGTGGAAAGCTTAAAGAGGAATTATCTGGGGGAAGGAAAAGATGACAACTTTGTGGCCAAAAAGAGAATGTGACTTGCTAACATGGTGAGCAGTGTGAGGCTCTGCAGGTAATCAGTTTTGTGAAGGTTTCATTATATGACACAACTCACTACACGGCTGAGCTTAATGTAGTAATAGATCAGTGTTCTTTCTTTCAGGTAGCGATGCTATTTAAGTAGAACATTCATTATATCATGATAACAGAGATCCTCAAAGAGCTAAATAATTGAAGCCAGGTGCTGGAAAAACAGTGAATACACATTGCAGTTTCAAAGACTGCTACTGTGGAAAGCCACCTAATTGCATTCTGCTGCAATTAATAATCATCTTAATGGCTTTGCATATTTATGAATATATAAAAATAAATAAATACACAGGCTAGAATAAAAATTTGGTTCATAAAATTTTATTGCTGTAAAGTAATTAAGCATGCCTCTAATCACAGCATCATTTTTCATTGTGGGTAGGTTTGGGTGGAATGAGAAAGTTTTGAAAAAGAAAATGTGAGTGTTCCATAAATTAGCTTGTATGATTTCCTATGACAGATATTAAAAATTAGGCACATACTTGCTTCTCATTGCCTGCCATTGCCTGTTTTGAGCTGGGATACCCTGAGTGTGGAAAGGGATCACTTTTCATCCCTGTTCCACTGTGAGATGGGTGGCAAAGCTTTTGGCTTCCATCTTCTGGTCTGTATTGAACAGGAGGTCACAATGAGAGATTAGAGCAGCCTTTCCTGGCCTTTAAACAAATACTAATAATGTCTGGGGTTTTGTGATTAAAATTTGTCTCCTGGGCGTGCAAATAAAACTCAAGACCACAGAGAGTATTGCTTGAAGTTTTGGCCTAGGTGGAATTCCTCTCTGCTTATATCCATGTAAATAGGGATGAATTTGAGTGGCTGAAGTTTCTCTTCAATCTGCACAGTAACCACTTACTCTCATTAGGAATTTTTTCCTCTTTACAGCCCTGTGCATTGCAAAATGTTTCTGCTTTGTTTTGACTTGACCTTTCATAGTCACTGAAAATCAATAGACTTTAATGCATTTATTAAATAAGGAGGATTCTTGGGATTAACATGCAAGGTTCAGTGCAGCAGCAAGAGGAGAAGGTAAAGAGTGGAATATTCCTGCAGAGCCAAGCCAGGCTGCTGTGGCTCCAGCAGAGCTCTGCTCCTTTCCTGGCTGGAGCTGGTGCCTGATCAGGCAGCCCAAGACCCCACTGCTGCCTTCTCTTCACTCTTAAACTTCCTTCAAAGGAGCTCTCTTGTCCTTTTTCTTCTTTCTTTCATCCTCTGAAGAGAAATGACTTTTTCTCCTACTTTGGTTGAGCTGTACTTGACTTCATAGGGATAGGGAATGATAGGACTTCAAACACAGCTGGGTATCATTTGGGCTGCAAAAAATATTGAAGTGTTTACTATGAACTATGACTTATTTCCGAGAATACGCTGGCTTTTGTGAAATGATTTTTTTAAGTAGTAAGATTCGTGCAAATTTTGTGCTCAGTTTAGTGTTCCATAGCCTGTATGTACTTACACATCCTTTCTGTTTCTGAGTTCAGCTGCCCATATTTGTGCAAGTCTCTGGTTTTTATGTTCCCACAGGGTGGCTGTTTTTTATCCTGCTGCCACACAAGGGCCTGGGTGTGATGCACAGTTTTGGGTCCTTTGAAGAGGGAATAAGAAGTTTGGTTTACTATGTTTGTCTTTAGTCCCAAATAGAGACCTGTTAGCTCATCTCCTCTGAATGTCAAGTGTAAATGCTATTGATTTCAGCAAGTTGGCTGGAGATGTACCTGATAACACCAATTTATGTACAAATACACTACTTTTTCTAATTCAACTAATGATTTTGAACAGAAATTTAAGGTAGGCTTTTTCTTCAGCATTTTATCAACCTTTCCCTGATGAACTAAAACTAAAGAACGTGCATGTCCTGGCACATCTTTTCTCTCAATGTCTGTCACTGGGCTTTTTATGCCTCTTATTTATGCGTGCTAATTAGGAGAGCACTATTCTTGTGTGTTTAAAGCTGGTAATTTCCTCACTGATACTTTTTACTGCCTCTTTGAAAAGATTGCAGATTGATCCCTCACCTCAGATGAAATAAAAAGTAACAAACACAAAATCTGGGCATGACAAGCTTCTTAGGGCAGGATCTGCTACAACATGTTAAAACCAGAGTTAGGTATATGAAGAGTTTTCTTTCAATGCGTGGCAACTCTCACACAATGGTATCTTGATGTGTCAACATGCATTCAGATCTCATCATATTAAGAATGATTTAGAAGGAAGCAGTGTCAAAACACATTGATCAAATTGTGATGTTGCAGGATTTAATTATTTTTTCCCCCCTTAGCTGCTACACAGGGAACAATGCTTTGTGTAGGTTTAAAAAAAATAAAAATCTACCACCCTAAGTAACAACATAAATAAAATCTTATACTGAACAAATCAGAAGTGGAGTTTTATAGCATTTTTGCTTTCTTGGGACATAATAATGTCTAATCTGCAATAACAAAAGAGCAATAGATACACAGAGGCAGTTAGATGATCAGTAATTGATTGTTTTCTTCTTAAAGAGCAAACTTCTTGTATACCAAAATGTGAGAGTGCTTTCCCTTTATGGGTCAGCATTGATTGTACATAAAACATGTGATAGAGGGTTTCTGAAAATGGTAATTAAAATTGTAGGGTTTCAAAAGTGAGCATTGATTATATTTCAGGGCCTCTCAGTTAAAAGTTAAAGAGTAAACAACAGGATTTTCAGCTGGATTGCTCTGAGGCATCAGGACAAGGAAGGCCTTGAAACTTTGGGTTCCACCTGTGTAGTTCTAGTCAAGAGCAGAACATCACAGGTTAATTCCATTTAAGAGAGGAACTTACATGCTTTTCCCCTTTGCTACTTCTAGCAGTTTCTAAGTGGTTAAAGCCCTTAATGAAGCAGTTACTGCTTCCTGTGACAAGGGGCTCAGGTGCCCAAAGGGACCCCTCTGCTGCTGGACTGGGCTGGCAGGGAGGGGGGACTGGGAGGGGACGTGCTGCCCCAGTGACAGTGGTTGGCCTCAGATTTTACTCAGGTGGGGCACATCAAATATATTTTTGTGTCTCGTTCTGAAAGCTTGGATCTATGTGGATCAGCCACCCTTTGGTGTAAATTAACAGGACTCAGCAGAAATGAGCCAATTTACACCACATCAGAAAGTAGCAAGGGGGGGATGCAGTAATTTGTGTAACTCCAGCTGCACGCTGCTAGAAGCAACACAGAATGTTTCAAAGGTGTCTTGTATTCTGCTACCAGGAGATTATGTTTAATTAAATAAAAGTACATATTGGAGTTGCCTTATTAAGCACTTGTACAGAAGTTAAAAAATAAATCGTCCTCAAGTGATGAACCAGTACTTTAATTGTGAAGCTTATAGCCTTGTCACTTCCCTTTAAGTGGTGAAAATTGAGAGTGCAAGTGTTTCTAAGAAACTGTGCTTATGTGATGTAACTGTTGTTTTTGTTGGTTTCAGGTTTGTGTCTGCTTTTGCTGCCTAAACCACACACGCAGTCAAAAAGTCCCAAAGTGTGTTTTGACTTTTGGTAGTACACAGGCAAAAACAATGTCATACTGTTGATCTTGAATCACTGAATATCTGTCCTGAAAAGTTTGCATCAGTAATTTAGAGCCCAAATGGGGTCATATCTAGTTCGTAGCCTACTCCAGACAAGTTCTGTTTTTGCAGAAAAGTGTACCAAGCAACTAAATTTTTTGCCACAAATGAAAATACTAAGTGCCTTTGGAAATTAAGTTATTAATTTTCCTTAAATTAGTGTTTTGACTGCTGGTAGTCCTTGCCTTGCCTAGAGAGAAATGGACATTATCTCACATCCCTAATAAATGATCAGATTAGCATTATGAGCAGCATTAATTGATCAGAGAAGAGTAGCAGGATCTGAAGTGCTCAGTTCCCCTCCATGCCTACTGCTTGTCCAGCAGTAATGCACCTGCATTGTGTGGAATGACCTTGACTGTGAGGTGCTTCTAAGCAGTGAGAGTTTGCTCCAGAAAAGCTCTATCAGCCCAGTTAATATTCCTGTTTTCCACCAACAAAGGGGAACCTGTGTCACTTGAGGTATTTTGACCTGATTGTTCACAAAGTGTGTGGTTGATCACTGGACTAGAAGAGAGTGTCCTCCCTGGGAAGGGACTGGGATGGCTTCAATGCAGTTGTACCCCCCTCCTGTCGTAGCAGGTGTGTGAGGAAAAAGAGTTTGTCACCCCCACGTTTGCATCGAGAGGGTAAATTCCTGTCCTGTAAAACTCGGTGACTCTGAGGAAGCTGCTCAAAACCTGTCTTGCTGCAGTCAGGGTTTTATTTATTACTAGAAGAGCTCTAGAAGCTGCACTGCAACTGCTGTGTTTCATTATTAAACAGCAGAGTTTTCAGCCTGGGTTTTGAACCTAGTGTTTTAAGTCTGCAACCTCTCATCTGAAGGACACGCTGAGAAGGGCTTCCTGCTTTCTGAATTAGTGTTTAATGCGTGGGAAGAGTACATCCCAACTGAAATTTGTCTTCAGAAGCTTCTAATTAGGACAGAATGATTTGATTTTTCAGGAGGTAACTTTTGGGTTTCCAGAAATAACAAGAAAGCCACAAGGGTGATGCAGAGCAGGTATCACAGGTTGCTGTCATCTTTGCAGCTGTCAGAAGTGTTTTGGTGGAAAGCAAACCCATGTGTTTGAATAAATAAATATTTTTTACTTAATTTATGGTTTTCATTCCAAAAGAAACTGTCAAGTTTGAGGTATAATGACTGACTTTTTTTTTTTGTTTGCAGTGGCATGAAAATTTTCAGAAAGACTGAGTGATGTTTTAAGCTACTTCCCTGCAGGATGTGCAGCCACTTAGGTATTATTTTCCATATAACTTTATACAACAAAGCAGGAGAAAGGAGGCAGGAGAGCCGAGTGTAAAGTGGCCTCTCAGGGGGTAATGATATGGTATGCATTGCACAGAAAAAAAGGCAAGTGTTTGAAATCACTGCAGTCAGTCTATGATGTGTGAATAAAGACAAGATTTACCCTGTGTCTGGTTTCCTGTCACAGCTGACAGGCTGCTCATGCTTGCTCAGTGTTTCATTTGGGAACTAAGTTTTCCTGGTCCTGAAACCTGGGTGCAGAGGGGACACCTTACAACTGATGGTTCCATTCCAGAGGGAGCTGCCAGAAACTGCTGGACAGACTTACACAGGAGATAGTTACGTATTTAATCTCCTTTCCAGTACAAAAAGCAGCATGTTATCCTACCCCAGGAAGTGTTCAAGGCCAGGCTGGATGGAGCTTTGAGCAACCTGGTCTAGCAGAAGGTTTCCCAGCCCTGCTAGGATGTGATGATCTTTATGGTACGTTCCAACCCACACTCTATTCTGTGGTTCCTATGGTTCTATGTTTGTGGATTGTGGAATGACCTGTATTCCTATTTTCCTCATTAACATTTGGAGGCACCTTGAACCTTCTAATCCCAGCAGGTGTGCACCAACAAGGGATTTCTGGAGATTCAAGTCTTGAATTGGCAGTGTAACCACGTGTGGAAAGCAGCACTTCAAAACCTGAAGCTGTTGAGCGATGAAGGCCTCCAGGCTGGTCCGTGTGGCCACAGAGTGGTCAGTGGGGTCCTCCAAGGGGCACTGGGCTCTGGCATCCTTTGCAATTTAAGTCTGTGAAAGTGAGGAAGGATTTCAAAGCCAAGCAGCAGATGTGAGCCTTTGGCCTGTGAATTCATTGTTGTTCCCTGGCACCGAGGTCCTGTGTCAGAGAGGGGAATTCAGTGCAAGCTGTAGTAGGTAGAAACACAGAGGCTTTTTGTTTCTGCCTGAAGTCACCTCGTCGAGCTTTTGGGCTGGCATGTTGGCAGCTGAGCAAAAGGCTGTTTATTCTACATGACTCTTAACAGTTTTGGAATAGCTTCCAAGTACAAATCCATGGCTTGTTCCCCCAAAAAGCGAGTCAGAAATTTTTAGCACATCTGTCAGTAATTGCTCTGGCTTTCATGGGTCAGCTCTGAGGAGCCAGTGTGATTAGAGCAGCGTGTGTAGTCTCCAGGCAAGTTTTACAGCTTTGCCAGTGGAATGCACATTTTGCTTATAGTTTTAAAATATGATCAGTATACTTTTGAAGACCTTGTTTATTTAGCTAAGCCACTTGCCTGGTCTCAAAACTGGCAGAAGAGAATCTTCCTCCCTTCCCTTCTTGCTTTCCCTATGTCCTCCAAATAGACATCAGTAATGCCCTTTTTCCTCAGTCTCCTAAAAATGTAGGTTGCATTTCAATGAGAACTATGAAATTGCAGGTAACTTCTGTTCCTCTCATATTTCCTTTTACAGAACAATTTCATGCAATTGCAGTCTGTCTGTGGGATTTGTTGATCCTTGTAGGATGAAATGCCTGCAATTCCTTCTGCTTTTCCTCCCTTGGAGCTCCCTTGCACGCTGTCTCTGTGTGCTGCATATCAGCTGTAGCAGATCCTCTCTCCCTGTCGGGGCTGGTAGCTCTCTCCTCAGTCTGTTACTGTTCAAAGCTTTGAAATGATCAAAGAGGAGGATGAGGAGTAACAAACTGCTTTAACATTTGTTCTGGCAGGGATGGAGTCGCTCACGTGAGGTGTGTTGTGGGGCACGTGCTCTGGAAGGTGTAAAGTGTTACTGCTGCTGCTTTGATAGAGCCACAGGGAGTCTGATGCAGAAATAAAGAAATTCCTTCTTCCTATTGGCCCCTTTTGATACAGTGCTCCCTAAGATGTGCATTTCCCAAAGTCTTGAGCTTTCATTGGCTTTAAATTATTCCCCAGCTTTGAGGGGAGGAAGGAAGGGCATGACCAGGATTGTTGAATTTTGAAATTTATCCAAAACCTTTTTTCTGTTTGGCTTTTAAGACCCTTGTTTATGGAAATAGTTTTTCCTCGTAGGCTCCTTTTTCCTCTGGAAGATGAAACTGCAGATTAAGTAATGTCACCCATGGGAGCTCTCATGATGGTTATTGGCTTCCTTTGAAATACTGAATTGTTCTCTGTTCCACAAACTGTGACGCTGGCAAATAGGGATGTGGAGATACAGATTTTTGCAATAGTATCTATCCAACCACTGTTTGAGATACTATTTTCTTATTTTTTAATTCCTCACACGTTGGCCTTAGGAAAAATGGTAATATCTTTTCAGTCTGAAAGGGACCCTGAACAAATAGATGGTTTTAAAGAGCAGTAAAATGGGATGCAGTTTTGAAGAGCACTGGAATGTGTTGCCACAGTTCTTCCAAGCAGCTTTGTAGGTCAGATCTGCTGTTTCTTTTCAGCTCCATCTGGGAGCAAAAACAACATGTAAGCTTCATATATGTAGCTTGAAGTCAGAATGATAATTTTAGATTCAAAATCACTTTTTAATTGATGAGTGTCTTTATTAGCTTAGTAAATAGAACCTAAAAGAGCAAAACGGAATAAATACTGTGGCATTGTAAAAGAACTTGCTTCTACCTTGCTTAAAAGGAATTTCTGTGAAAATAATCTGCAAGAAAAAAAAGTTACATGGATGCTTCAGTAATTCACAGTGAATATGAACTTGTCTACTAGCACAGCTTTCACCTTGTGGGAAAAGGAAATTGGAGCTAATTTATGATAGAAATGTGAATGTCAAGAAGAAAGAATTAATAGAACAGACAAGAAGGAATTATTCGTTCCAGGAATGTGCATTGCTCTTTTCAAAGAAAAGTTTTAGTTCAGTTCTGTTCTGCTGCTTCAGCCTTTTCAAAATCCATGTATGAGCATTTGGGCTTTAAATCCTGGAAAAGATTAACAACTCTTCTGAGTAAAAAACGGCATCTGACTTACGGGGGGTTCCTCATGTTAATGGTTCAGTCAACCTAACAAGCTCTTGACATATTTTTGTCCCATAGGATAAATAATTAATAATGATTAAATATGACAGTTTGGAAAATTGTTTTTGCCCTAATTCAACATTTGAAAGTTGAAAATCCTTTTGCTTGTGTGATTAATACACTTGATTAATACACAGATTTCTTGCCTCCTGTTCTCGCTGTCAATAAAACTTCTGAAATCAGTGGGAAGAAAGTGGCAACTTCAGTTTGAACTCTGTTCCTTTGATGATGTATATGAAAAGTTCTGAATGTACTGTACTTCAACAGTGCAGTGTACAGGTTGGTCAGCAGGGACTCTGAACTTGTCAGAAGCAAATGTGAATTAATTATTTTTTTTCCTTGAATGTTGCAGTTTTGTTTCAGCCGATGTCAGCTCTGTCATAGCAATTGCTGTGGAATAAATTATTGCTAAATGTTAGGTGGTAGTGGTGATTATTTCAAAGATAGGGTAATCTAGAAGAGACAGCTTGCACAGGAAAAGCAGTCAGTCATATTAACTAAACTGGCAATAACTGCCACAAACCATCATCATCATTTTATACCCCTTTTGGTCATGCTGTTGAACTAGATGAACTATGTCCTTGTTTGTGTTTCAGAGAAGAAATCTGGAATACAGTCACTTCAGGGAAAATGCAAGAGCCTTGATTTATTGATGTTATTTTATCAATTTTGCGCAGGTTTTACAGGGAGGAGGGAAGGAAGGAAGATTAGGAATTTCAGATGAAGACAGGAAGAAATGGCCACAAATGCCTGTCACACCCAAGAGCAGTAATCAAATTACTGCCGCGAAGGAAAATGATATCATTGATTATGAAATTTGAAATTGGTGCCTAGAGCACTAGGAAAGCTGACACTGTGAGCCAGTGTATTTAAAAAGACTGTGTGCAAACATATTAATATGCTTTTAAGGAGAAGGAATCTTCTGCAGGAGGGCACGGTGTCAGTAATTTATGGGCATGAACAAAATGCTGCATCAGTGATTTATAGTGTCAGGAGGGGCTATTAATGTGATTAGGGTTCAGAGTTTAATTTACTTCCCTCTTTAAAAGAGAAGAATTATCTACTGTAAAGACACATATGAGTTGTTTTAAATGGGGTGTGAGGACCCTTCTGGGTTAAACTGAAGGAACTGCTTTAAAGCAGTCAAGAGAGACAATGGGCATTGCATGTTCATTTTTTTTAGATCTGTAGTATCCATGAGGAGTCCCTGTAGGTCCCACCTCTCAGGAGGACAGAGCAAGCAGTGGCAGGTCTGGTTCTGTCTAGGCTGCTACCAGTGAATTTTGTTAGCTATTTACATATTTTTTTCCTAACCTATGAGAACTGTTCTCTTGGCACAGATTTTAATTACGTGACTTTCGTAGTTTGAAGAAGAAAAAGAAAGAGGTGCTTCATTCTTAGTATCAAATGACTTAATTTCTTCTGAAGATGCTAAGAGCAGAACTGCCTCTTGTTGTGACTGTTCTGGTATCCTTTGTGGTAATATGAGTCATATTTGCGTAGTTTTCACAATAGCTGAAGTTTTGCTTGCAGGAAGACCCCAGGAGAAAGACATGGTATCGTTACTCTGATTTATGAATGAGAAATGAAGCTCAGGGAAACTTCTAATTTTCAGGGTTGTGGAAGCCAGAGGCTCTGGGGAAGAGGACTCATCACTCCAGAAGCAAGGCTTGTGTGGGTAAAAAAAGTATCTCATTGCTTCCGTCATTAGGAAATCTGTTTGCAGTCCCAAGCCCCAGTGACTCTAGACATTTGCCACCCAGTTCTCTAAATCTGTTTTTTGAGCACAGTTTCTCTTCCCTGTTTGCCCTGCAGAGCTGCTGCTTGCTATCTTGAGCATCTTCCTCTTTCTCAGTTTTCAGTTCATCTTTCCCCACTCATCCCAGCCTGTTCCTCTGGCTGGCGCAGAGCTCTCCAACAGCTCTCATCTGTGGGAGGGCAGTGTGATTTAACAGGGAGGAGAGAGAAGCTGAGTGCTCATGCCTGGGAGGGATTTTTGAGCTGTGGGTTTATTGCCATGTACACCTCACCTTGCTTAAAGTCTCCTCTGCAGATCTCTTCCATCCCATGCAGCTTTCTTTAAACTTTTCTGGACAAACTTCTTGGCTGCTTCTTCCTCTGCTGCTAAGAGTACAACTCGAGGCAGATGCAGTGCTTTTGCTGTGACCTTCAGTATCACTCCCACAGCTGATATGAAATACCATACAAACCTTGATGCAATTTTCCACAGCTGCTGTAGGCAAAGTCTCGTATTAATGGCAGAGCCACGGGGGATTGTGATTGTGCTGTTCCTTCTGACTGTCACGCTGGCTTAAAGGTAAGTTATGCTTGGGGTCATCTGGCTGGATCTCCCTGTGGATTTCACGTAGGTGTGGAATAATCCACACCTAGATGCTTTTCTATTATCAAAATGCTTTAGGTGAGTTTGGACTTTAAGGCTTTCTATGTAAGATTGATCCAGGGGAGTAATTTGTGAGGCAGGAACCTTACTGGGAGCAGGAGAAGGGATTGAGGCTGTAGAGTGAGAAGATTTCAGAAGCTGGTGGGAACTGGATATTGGATGGGGAAATTCCTGCTGGGAGTCTGGGAAGGTATTTCAAGAATGAGTTTGGATGGAAGTTGAAGTACTGGTTGGGTTTGTGGTGAGAACTGTGGGTACTGGGTGGGGTGGACATCCTCCAGCAAATAGAGATGTGGAACTTTCATATTATAGCAAGGAAATAATTGGGCTTTGAGTGAAAGGGAAAATAAAAAGAAACTAAAATGATTCTTTTGGTCTAAAATGCTTGGTTTGAAGGCAGCTGGAGTGATTGCAACTTTCAAAGAGCATTTTCCCCAAGACGAAGTTTCGGCTGGCATAAAAGCTAGCATTTGACATCTTTTTCATATAATGATCATATTAACAAAAGCAGACCTCGCTGTTGGCTGCTTTTGTGACACAACTCCAGCGCGGCTCTTCATTTTCTTAACTCCTGCGTGCGACTTGAAGCGAGCTCAAAACTCCTGCTGGAATGCAAGCAGGTCAGCTCCTCTGACACAGCTAGAGTATTAAAGAGTGCTCTGCATGGCTTGCCAAAGGCTCTTTGCAATTGTTCATTTCTGTTGCAGCGGGCAGTTTTAATGCACTGATGTTTGCAGCAGTCTCGCGTTTAACGTTCTCGTCCCACAGGCAGTGAGAGAAGGATTGCTCAGGCATCTGCCCTGAGATGCTGCTGTGCAGCCTAAAAAGCCTACAGTTACTAGGAGTTCCTTTGTAATTAGTGGTGTTTTAATTGTTGTTGCAAATACTGGCTTGTGCTGTTTGCTGAGGGTTAGGTATTCTCAGAGCAGTGAAAATAGACCTCACTGGAAGGGACTTGGGGAGAGCCAGTGTTGAATTGCCCTGATATTTCTGGTGTTCTGATGTGAGGCTGGCTTTCCTCAGACTGCTGTTTGATTTCCAGGTTGTGTTGCAGTTGTAATTTTCTCTAAAGTGCCCAAACAGATTTATCTGTGCTCTCCCTTTTCCTTGTGAGATGCATCCACAGTTAAACCTCACACCTTTACGGGAAATCCGTATCACCTCTTAAAGGCTAAAATTCCTAGTTTTTCTCCAGTGTGTTGCATGCTGTGTGATTTAAATAGCAATCCTGATTTCTTTTGTCTCTAAGAAAAGTGCAGGGGTTAGTGCAGGCCTGTGTAAAGGAGGCAATCTGTATTTTAAGCCCTTCCACTGACACAGCCTGGTGGGGTGTGTATGTGGGAGGAGGTTTCTAAATAGGAAACTTGTGATGTGAGGAATCCTAGGAGCCATGAGGATTGTGTAAATGTTTGCTCTTTAAAGCAGAAATAGTCTGCTTTCTCTACTGAGAGAAATCACTTTGCTTATGAGAGAGCACAGTTTATTAGCTGTGGTGACTGGAGATAAAGCAAAGGGAAGGGACTCATTTTGTAGACTTAAAAAAAAAAACAACCAAAAGAACATTTCTGCCCTGTTCTATTTTTTATAATCGTGTTATCTTCATCTGGTTGCCATCATTCAGATACAGCTGAGTAGAGGTGTAGGGAAGCACAGAAATTTTGAACACAGCATAAATATGAGAGTGAACATTTGTTTCATTACTGTGAACATAGCCTGGATAGGTGAGAAAAAGGAATGTGAGGTAAGTGCTAGACATCAGCTTTGTTATAATTTGCATTTTATTAATAAATATTCTTGGAAGTCATTATCCTTTAGCACCTTATTGAAAACTGCTGTTGAGACTATGTGGGTCATATTTCTTACTGGTATAAATTGGTGTAGCTGAATTAGAAGTGTGATTTTCCACTAGCTTGGAAGCTGCTCCAGTTGGACAGGGAAAAGTTATCTCTCTTTGTCAGACTGAATTGCAGAACTGGGCTTTGCTCCATTTTGCATATCACTGGGACAGATAGCAGGCCTTTAATTTGGTGGAGGAAGGCATGTGAATAACCAACAGCTCCAAATTAGGGACAGGAAAATTAAAAGTTGGACATTTCTGGATAGAGAAAGCCAAACTGTGTGTTGATTGTACATTTTCTTGCTTTTGATGTACTCAGATGATGACAGAATGAATTTCTGGGAGACTTTAGGTTGGACTGGAGGTATGAGCTTTAATACAGGGGGGCTGTGGGAGACTGCCTTGTGTGACTGATCAAATTAAATGAGCTAAGGGTTGTGGTCTTCCAAATCCCTGATATCCAGTGCAAGCTACTTTGCTGCTGATGGTGCAAGATTCCAAACCCTTTGACAAGCAGGTGAATGTCTTTCTGAGATGGTTTATGTAGTCCTTTCAAAATGTAATTCCACACTGTAAGAGAAATCTTGGTTTTGTGAAAAAATCTTGGTTTGTATTAAACCCAAGCAGAGGTTTATTAATTAAAGCTTTTTATTTTGTTGGTGTATGATGGATGGAAAATACAAAAGCAAAGCATTCCCTGACTGCAAAAGGGGGATGGTTCTGAGTGATTACTGAGAAAATTTGAACAGGTGAGGTTTTGTAAACTCACCACAAGACAGTTAAAGGAGAAAGTGTGACTGAGAAACAAAGTTAAAAAACAAGAGAGAGAAGAGATGCGATGGCAATCTGTGTCCCAGCGTCGTGTTCCACCTCTGAATGAAGACTGCTGGAGTCCTGGGGAAGTCAGGCAGACATCTGCCATCCCTGGCGTGGATGAGTTTATGCTCCTGCCTGCAGCTGATGTTTGTTTAGGATGGCCAGAAGCTCCCATGGCAGCTGCTGCCCGTGCAGGAGACTGGGGGCACTGCTGGGTGTGTGCTCCACACACTGTTGGCTTGGAGAGATCATTTTCAAAAACTGGTCTGGGTTTGTTTCTGAAGAATTCTGAATTTTCCTCTGGAGTTACTCAGTAACAAAGTGGCCTGATTGGCTGCTGAGCACCTGGAGTCAGGAAGGTTAGAGAAGCTTAAAGGGGCAAAACTGTGTTTATTGAAGGCTAATGCTGAGGACTGCTGTCTCTTTCTCCCACTTTCAGTAGGAAACCAAATTTTGTAGGAATCTATATTTCCTCTCTCTGAAGTCATCAGCTTTTTAAAAATTTTTATTTTAGTTTTAGTATTTGTGTGCTTTCTAGCTGCGCTGAATTGATCGTTTCCAAATGGTGTGAAAAAGAGTGTCTTGGTAGGGTTTTGTATAAAAGTCTAGTAGCCTCACTTGGGTAGCTGGACTGAAAATGCACCTTTCCTGCAGTTCTGGGCAAAACTCAGGAAATTCACCAGAATTTTGCACAAGGTCTCTTATTACATGTTCTTTGTACTCATGGAGGCTGACCCCTCACCAGGACAATATATGTCTGGGAAGGGACCTCCTGGGTCATTAGGTCCATTTTCCTGCCATCATGAGCAATCACAGCACATCAGCCCTTTCATTAACTGATCACACTCCATTTTAGAAGTGTGAACACTTTTTGGCCCTCCTACTTCCCCTGGAAAACTGGAGTAGAACCTCATTGATGTCCAGCAGGTATTTATTCCCAGCTGGTTTGCAGCCCCTTGTTTCTATGCTGGTGCTGTCCTTTGGTGTAAATAGGCTTTTTCCCTGAGTGTTTGCTTGTCTGGTGTATCCAGGAGCAGAAGTTCAGCTCTTCCCAGCTTTCCTTTGGTCAGGCCAACAATCATCCTCTTAGTCCTTTCCACCCACTCCAGAGATAAAAATCAAATTACCCACATGAGAAATTCTTCTCAGCAATTGCTAATACTCTAAAGAGAAAAAGGCAGAGAAAACTTTAAAGGACAGCTAAACTGAGAGTCTTTTAAACTTCTGTCTTGTGGTCTTTGTAAAGAATGTCATCAGTTTTTTTGTTTCATTGAAGCTGTGGCTGCTGCTAACTTCCAAGCTCAGCAGTATGAGGGCCATAGGGGTTTTCATCCTAGAGGTTCCTTACGGAAAAAAGTCAAAGAGGAGAGAATTGGGAAGGTATTTCTTATGTAGCACAAGTTATTTTGGGGGGAACTGTGGAAAATAATGCTGGATATTGTGGTGTGAGGTGTCATTGTGGCAGAGATGTTCTCAGGAAAAGGGTTTTTGGTGTTTTGGTGTTATCCAAAAGAATCTGGGCTCTCTCTTTACCACCTCCGCTCAAGATTTTATCTCTTTAAAGAAGGAAGCTGTCCTGTAGATATGCTGTAGCTGCATATTTCTTCTGGTCAATGGGAAGTCAAATTTCAAACCATTCTTTGCCAGGCAGGTGATAATAGCTTGAAATTTAAAGAAAATGATGAAATGACTGAACAAATAGCTTTAAATTTAAAGAAACAGATGGAATGACTGAACAATTTAGTACGCAGAAAAAGAGCTGGACAGAGGTGACAGGGGGATGATGGTGAAGATTTGCTGATCATGATATGGAAAAAGCTAATAGGGAATACTGTTCATTCTCTTTCATAATTGAAGAATCAGAAAGCATCATATAAAAATTGGGATTAGTTCAAAAATAGAGAGCGAGATTATTCCTCACACAGAAGCTGCTTCTGGAAATCTCTGTGCAGAATAATCTGTTAGCTGAAAGTGTCTGCAGGTTAAAGATGTGGCTCTGAGAAATACACGGGTGCTTCTCATGTGAAGAGAAACAACCTCTGCTGGCTCAGGAAGCCCTGGGGCCACAAGTTGGGATTATTTTGGAAGAGCGTGGTGTTTGTATTCTGTTCTGTTTTTCCCAGGTCAAAGAGTAGCTTTTTTAGTTCCGTGATTTAGGTCAATTGATTTAAGTTCAGTGAACCTTTGAACTGGTCAGCTCCAGCTGTTCTTAAAGTGTTTTTGTATGTATTGTGTTCTTGTATGTCTTGTGAACTTTTCATCTTTACAACAACTGGAAAATACTGGGATGACTGTGTTGGTTAAAAGGTCCATTTAAATGCTGCTGTGTGATGCGTTGTCTAACATGCAAGTTGACCCTTGTCTTTCCAGCTGAAGATACTAAAAAAATTCAAAATTTTCTTGCTGAGACATCGTAATAAATTTTATACGAAAAACTGCTGGAAGAATTAGATAAAGAGCCCTGAAAATGTGGAGAGGGGAAGAGGTATTACAGTTTTGTATTTAAGCTCCAGCCCCTATGTTTGATTGCAGGGAGATGTTTGAAAAAGCTGTACCAGAGCTCTGAAGGGTTCTTCAGCCTCCAGCTCTGAGCTCTGGGAACTGGGCTGCAAACTCCTTGAAACCCGAACAGATGTTTTGGTATAGAGCTTCAAAGCTTTGAAAGGCTGTTTTCCCCACATGCCTGTGAGGAGACTTTTAGGAGCTGCTGAATAAATTTTATTATCTCTTTTACAAAAGCACTATCCACATGGAAGAGGCAGGCTTGGAACAGTCGTGGGCTCAGATGTGAGACAATAACCACATAATGCAGCCTCAATTGAAGAAACATGGAATGGAAACGAGGGAGAGACGTGTCAGCCTGTTCAGGACCCAGAGGGGCAGAGTTTTGAGATGCCTCAGTAGCTTTTTCATGAAGATAAGTAAACACAAGGGAGCTGTATTGGCTTTGGCTCTGCCACATTAGATAGAAGAATTCCTAATGTTGGGGAAGAACACAGATTAATAACAACCCAGATGTTCCTCCTATTGCTTTATATGCATTTAGAAATGAATCTGACAGTGATGAGTGCGACTTGAGAACCCACAGAGATTTGAATGGGTAAAAATGTCAGGAAAAGGCAATAAATGGAGTTTATCCTTTCACCCCCTTCCCACACACTTAAGTGGGTGTGTGTTGGTGCTGGAGGCTGTGCTGGGCTGGTGCTGCATGAATGCCCAGGAAAATAAAACCCCTGCTGTAAGAATTTATCAAACTTTAAAAAGTTAAGATGAAGGAAAACATAGAAATAAGGGACTGAGACATGAGAAATGAGATCCAATTCAGCTGAATTACAGTGTTTCCAACGTGGAAGTCTGGGGTGCTTTTCAATACCTACCATCTGCTACTAGAACAAGAAAAAATAGTGCTGTTATGTTATCATAGAATCATTAACAGTTCTGAATTTTTTTTAAAGTTTCTGGGGGGAATATATCAAAATTCAGGTGGTTCTCTTATTGGGACTTCGTATTTTTCTGTAGCCAGGAGCAGACCAAATCGTTTTAGGAGGGCATCATGCAAGAATTCCCTTACTGTTCCTTGTTGCAATTTGCAGTATTTGTTCTCCTCTGTTTAGACTTTTGTTTTCCTTCAGGCTCTGTAGTGAGTTGGGAGGTTGGGAGTGGGGAACAAAATGAAATATTTTTATCATAAGGTTTTTTCAGCGCAAAGATCTAAACTAATAATAATTTACTTTTTTTTTTCCCCAAAGGGGAACGCAACCCTTAATTACACAACTGCCAGAAACTCTGGCCCATTTTTAAACTATCTAAGGCAGGATGGAGTTCATTTGTAAGGTCAAGATCTACTTATAAGTAATGGCACTTCCCGTGGGGAAAAACACTAACCCAATTTGTGGAAGTTATTTTATTTGATGGTCAAATAAACTCAATAGCACATCAGGAATAGGGTTCCTGGCTGTGATGTGACACACAGAGCAGAATTTAGGCAGAAGGCTTTGTTTTTCCTATGAATGTATTGATGGATTTTCATGTGGATGTTTGACTTTTGAAATCATAGCTTTGGTATTCTGAAAGACAAATGAAACTGTAGAGGAAAGGAACGAAGCTAAACCAGCTCCAAGAATATAGGAAACATGGCAGCAGGAGGGTCCACTCAGGGAAGATCACAAAGCTTCACATTGCCAGAGCCTCTTTAGCAGCTCCTTCGTGTTGTGAGTTTGGCAGGAGGAGGATGACAGGGCTGCCAGCCTGCCTAATGATCTTCATCTAACATTTACCTTATTGAGAGGGGAATAATTCTGTTAAATTAACATCCTAGCATATTTGCTGTCCAGCTAGTTGATGAATTAAATAGCCTGAACAAAACGTTTCACGACGCGTTTATCCGTAAAAAACACTGAATTTTCTGCGCAAAAGGGAATGGCTTTTCAGCAGGCGTGTGCTGCGCTGCCCTGTACCCCTTATCTGCAAAAATATAGGTGTTTATGTGTAAAAAGAAGGTGTTTAATGAGGCTTTGGGGGGTGGGATAGCGCGCAGACAGGCCCTGCGCTGGGGCTCCGGCGCTTTGCCGCCTGGTGCGGGCGTCCTGCCCGGAGGAAGCGCAGACTGTTAATGACAGCCCACGAGCCTGTGACACTCGGATCCCTCCATCCATCAGAGCTGGCACCCCGTGCCAGCCCAGCCAGCTGTCCTCTTCCATCAGTGTCCGAAAGTGCCGCGCCGAGGGCCGCGGGTGCCAGCTGCCAGCCTCGAATAACCGCTGGGCCTGCCCCGGGATTGAGGGTATTTAGGCAACCTGTTCAGACTGAAGTGTCTGTCCTGACAGCCCCTTTTGAGTTTCAGTTTGGAAGAAGGAGAATAGACAAATTGCAGGCTAATAGACAGAGCAGCACATCTCTAACAAGAAATCCAAGCCTAGGGCTTTGCACTCCACAGTTGTGAGACACAACTGTAAGTGCCTGTGACAGCAGATGTTGCTGAGGGTGCAGTTGAGTTCTCCTGCTTGGTTTGGCCAAAATTTGTAACCTCATGTTGAAGTTTGTGGTTCATGGATCCACCAACCCACTGAGAATTTATGTCACTTCTGTTGATGTCTGTTGGATGTGCCAGAGAGGACACGAAGAGTCAGTTTTGTGAGAAAATATATTATAAAGATGCTCATTAGAATTGAATTAGAATTTGAATTAATTACTTTGCTATTTATATATACTTGCATACTTAATTATATTAATTCCAATAACAATTTGAGTTTCCGTGTGCAGATGTGGAGAGTGTGGCTGTGAGCCCTTAGCTGAGGTTTGATTGCTGCTGTGCACCTGAAAAGTCTCCATGTATGACAGGCCCACCAAAACGGGGTGAGCAAGTAATTTCAAGTGATTTTTTGGATCCCTGGGCAGGGATACTTCTGCATCCTTAAGCCTTGAGAGCTCCAGATCTTGAGCATGTCAGGCTGAGGGGCCTGTAGATATAAGAGGCTTATATGGGCAGTCAGGCTTTTAGAATGGAAACGTTTATTTCAAGGCAAAAAAACCCAACTTCTATTGCTGCTGTAGCCCCCAGACTGATAGACAGTCAGCAATTTAAACTGTTTTCACAAAGTCAGTCTGCTGCCGTTCTGGATTCCAGTGGTTCCAAGTGCAGCAGTTTGCCCTTGTACATCTATATCAAGGTTTTTTTTCTCCTATTATCATCACCAGATCCTTGTCCTCGCTTGATGTTTTCTAGGCTCCTCATTCCTATTCCCCAGCATGTATGAATTTTCTATTATTTGGTTGCTGAATGCAATCACTTGCAGTTTCCCAGGTTCAAAAAAAGAAGTTCCTTTGAAAAAAATGTAATGGAGCATCCTCAGGTTGAAATGGGCCCTGAGCACAGCTGATGGCTTGGGGACTTTAATTTGCTAAACGTCAGTGGTTTGATGGCAATTCAACATGACTGGTGATTGCCTGCATCGTGTTACTGCTGTGGCTGAAAAGGCTGTTTACCTTTGGAAGACAGAAAGCTCAGCAGAGCAACACAAAGAGCAATCTCCTGTGACCTGCTAATAATCTTTTTTTCTTTCCCAAAGATTCCCCAATTGCTGAGGAGCACAAACCCCTGGAGAAAAAAACTTCTCTTTGCACATATGCTTGTTTATGTATCTGTTACAGGAGGTCAGTCCAGAAAAATGGTGTTTGCAAAAGAACAGTTTATATCAAGAGTTTTCTTTGCTTCAAAGTCATCCTTTATTTGGCCAGTAGAAGACTTTTCCTTTTCAAGAGATTTCTCTTACATTTATCATCCCAGCTTGACACAGCACTGAAATATTTCTCTGTATTTCTGATGTTTGTTGTGGTGCTACTTAGAGCTGTGAGTGGCCCAGTACACGTTGGAGAGCAATGGTTCAAAAAGAAAAAAAGACATCTGATTCTCATTAATTTGCTGAAATGATCAGAACATTTTGTCAGAGAGACTATGCTGCATGTAGGGAAGATAGTGTCAGGGGCTCTTCATTTGTGCAAGTGGATGCAAACTTACCTGCCTAAGAATGAACTCGTTTCTAAAAATGAATTTGGGGTCCAAGGTCCTTAGATAACATCAGACTTGATGGACTTTTATCCATAAACTCCATTTCAGGCAGTGGCGTGTTCACTTTCTCCCACTGCCAGGCAGGTGATTATTGAGGGAAATTTTTTTTTGTGTTAAAAAGACAGCTAGGATTTTGCTTACTATTTAAAGGAAAAAAATTAATAATTTAGAAAAGATTTTTAGAAGTGCATATGTGCAAGTGGAGCAGCTGAAACTGAGACATGCATCCACCGTGTTTGGGTCAGCAGCCTCTGAATGGCAGGTTTGGGAGCTTTGCACAGGTTTCTGCATTTCTGATGTGCTGCTTTCCTTCTAACATTTGGCCTTTAGGCCTTTTCTTTTGGGCTTCTGTGTGTGCAGAGAGAAATTTGTTGAAATACTGGTGCGTGCGCTCCGGGCTCCTCCGGCCTTCCGTGGCCCATCTGTGCTGGACAGGACTCATCCCCCCCCTGCTGCTGGGGAGTCCATCAGTGTCCAGCTTGCTAAGGATGAGTTTACAGGCTCTGCAGCTGGTTTGCTTAAAACCACATTACTGTCACATTTAGAAACATTTAGCACCACTGGACCAATAAGGAATAATAATTTAAAGAGGCTGACTAGATTTAATCTGTTTGTGGGAGATGAGACTTAATCAAACATAAGAGGTTGAGAAGGCTCATAGAGCTGATGAATTTAAATAGATAATACAGACCCTGCCTGAACAGTTTCTGTCCATGGTTGGTTTATAATAGTAAAGTGTTTGCAAAAGTTATCAATCAATCAATAGGTATAAAGACCTTTGTGTGAGGAAGCTTGCAGTGGGGAGAGAAAATTGCCTGAATTGAAACTCAGAAGTAGACATTGCAGGGGATTTCTTTCAATATGGAAATTCTAAGAGTTAGTTTTCAATATCTTTTGTAATATGTAAGGAAAGAGAATTGGGAAATACCTTGAAGAAAAATATCCCAGTGAGCTGTATCCTGCTCAGGTCCTGGATGGCTGCTCTTGGTGCAGACCTGCAGCATGTACTTACTGGAGAGCCCTGGCACGTGTTTAAATTCCCTGACCTTTTGGTGCTCCATCTGTAAAATTCATGTGCTCAACCTTTCCTGCTCTGTTTTGTCTATTTTATGTGTTGTAGCTAGAGAAATGTTGACTTTATAAAGAAGGGCTGGCTGAGGTGGTAGATGCTGTGAAAGGTGTGCTACAGCAATCTCTGCCTTTCTGTTACCAATCTTCCACCTTTATCTTACCCTCAAGCCCAGAAAACATAGATGCCTCCTCGCCAGCCTCCCCTTTTAATCTAAGTCAAGGACAGGTGCAGCATTAAGATCAGAGTTTGTGTGACAAGTAATCTCTTTGGTATTTTATAAATTTGGGTTGCTTTAAGTGAACAAAATGTAACTGTATAAGCTCATAGTTTGAAATCCATGCTTGTGTAGTAGGAGCCTGACCCATCTCTTTATGTTTTCTGTGGAGAAAAATCCTGCCTGTGCTTTCTTTAGCAAAGGCAGCAGTTGTAAATATTTTTCAGCTTCTGCTGAATTCATTGTGGGAGGTCCTGCTCTCTGCCCACCTCCTTCTGGCAGTGCTGGCAGAGCTTTGCTGGGCTTTGGAGGGAGTTTTGTCTCATACCTCTCCTTAAAGAGAATCATAAAATCGTAGAATGGTTTGGGTTGGAAGGGACCTTAAAGGTCCAGTTCCAACCCTGTGCCATGAGCAGGGACACCTTGCACTAGACCAGGTCACTCAGAGCTCCATCCTGGCCTTGAACACCTCAGGAACTGGGCAGCCACAACTTCTCTGGGCAAAGAGAAGAAATGTGACAACACAAGGACCAAACCCTGAGAGGTACTTTCAAAACATTCAGAAATTGGGGTGCCTGAGATTTTTTTGCTCCCAGTAAAAACCCTCTTTCAGCTGAAGAAACTGGTGGGGAAATAGAAGGTAACTCCCTTGTCCTGCCTTAGGTCAGGTCCTCCACGCTGCTGGAAGAATGATAAACTCTGTTAACTGTTGACATCAAGGTCCCCTACAAAAGACAAATATGCCATAGGAGCGTGGTGAGGGGAATTGGACTGGGATAGAGATTTTTAATCAGCATGAGGCCTGACAATGAACTAACACCACGACCAGCTGAATGATTGAGAGTCCTGAAATGGTGATATGTTCAGTAAATGCTACATTTTGTGTAATGCTGTAGTGTTTGCTGAAGCCGTGGCTTTGCTCTGTTTTTCTCAATCAAGATCAGAAATGCCTTGTTCTGTTTTAGCTTTTTGATATGCTTTTGTCATAGTGCTCAGAAATTATGGGGCTGCATGGTGACTTTCTTTAAATCACTGTGCTTATGTGAGAGGACTGGTTGCTAAAAACATCAGGAGTTACAGAATATTTTTTGTTGTTGTTACTGCATCAGTAATGTGAATCTCTGCTTGAAATGAAATCTTTATTGTGCCATACACTGTTGAAGGCTGTCCTTTTTCCATATTTCAATCCAAGGTGACCATGGTCACTTTGAATCATGAAGGAAGATGTGGCATCCCTGCCTTCTACCTGCAGATTTGAGATGCAGAGGGATCTGTGGCCAGCTGATGGTCACTGAGGTGTTTGCAGTAAAACCAAACTTAGCTTAGCTTTAGCCAGCAAAAGCTGCCTAGTCTTTTTTTTAAAATTATTTATATTCCCACTCTAAATGTTGAAAATAAAGGCATTCCACTGCATGGAGGTGCCTTTATCTTTGACTTCTGTCTTAGGATATAATGAAATGGACACTAGACAGGGTGGTTTTTTTCCACCAACTCCATAAGGAGCCTCAGTAATCACCTTGGATGGAGCTCGGAGAAACCTGGTGTGGGGGAAGGTGTCCCTGTGTGTGGCAGGGGGGGTCAGAACTAAATATCTTGAATACCTTTCCAACCCAGGACATTCTATAGTTCTGTGACCCCTGTAGGAGGGTAAATGTGTGATGAGCCCCATCTTAAGAAGAACAGAGAATGGACTCCAGTTTCCTCCTGAATTCCCAGTGAACATCACACTCCTTTTTTCCACTCTGACACTCTTAACAACATGTATATTTTATTACCAGCATTATTTGAACACCAGGTGTGCTGTTGGAACTTGCAGTCTTACCTCTGTGAAGTCACATTTTCCTCCCCAAAAAACCCCGTTTTAGTTCTGCTTCGTATTTTGCATCTGCAGTGCAGGAAGGTGCCACTTGTGTCAGTCTCATTTTGTTGGGAGCAGTGCACATGTTCATTTGGAGTTTCCTTTGTGTTTTTAATGGCAGGCAGCACGCAGAGCTAATTAATGGTGTATGGGAAGAAGTCACTGATGAGCACAGATTGAATATCTTCAGATAAAAAGAGCTACAGGTCTCCTGTTGGGTTTAAAGAACAGCCCTGCTGAACCTTTGATATGCAACCAGATGCAGCATGTAGAAACAACCAAATCAAGGGTTAGAGGGGATGAAATTAGTTCAGTTGACTCTTATTTGCTATGTGTACACTTCCAGAAATTATTATTACCTTGTGGGTAGCTAATCTAAATACAGAGGTGCTTGATTTTTTGCTCCCTAACTACAGAGGTTAGTACAGTGACTTTCATTATCTCAATCAATGTTTTCTTGGAGTGGATGGAGAGATTGGGATCTTCTTGTATTTTCAGCATATTAACCTATTTTGATGCCTTGCAATGCAGAAATTAGGCAGGGAGAACTGAAGAGCCATTCTTATATGGGGATCCTAATAGTAATACACTTAAGAGTTCAGGTGGTTTCAGCTGTTTTCCTTTCACGGTGGGAATATCAGTGTAGGTAGAATGGTTGTTGGTGAAGAATCACAGGATTGAATGGTTCACGCTCAAAGCAGCAACTTTTCTGTTTAAAATGACAGAAAATAAAAGTATGAACAGACAGGAAATGCAGCAGGAGCTACTAAACCATTTTGATTATACTGGTTTCTGCTTTGAGGGAAGAGAGGGTAGCACAGGATGGGACTTGAAGTGGATTTCTTGTCCTGCTGATCTGGGAAGCAGAACTGATTGACAAGGAATGATTTATTACCAGATACATGTTTCATCAGTAGGAATATTTCTTCTCATCTTGTGTAGAGGAGCGTTTTTCCAACCTGCAGTCACTGAGACACAACATGTCCCTGTTGCACATCCATTTCATGAAGGTTAGAGGTGGGTGCCCTTGATCTTTTCCACCAGATCTACTCCATGTCAAGTGTCTTGCGTTTTTTTTTTTTTTTTTTTTTTGGTGGGGAATCCCATTGTGTTCTGCACCAACAGCTTTCATTGCTGCAGGCATTTCAGCCTGGCACAGCACCTCCATCCAGGTATCTGCCCAAATCCTTGTCCCTGTGCAGGGGGAGGAGGCTTATAAGGAACAGAAAGATGGGGAGAAAAGATGGAAAGGTTTTCATCTTCAGGGCTATTCTATGCCATTGCACAGACTTCCTCAAACAAACTGCTCTGGTATTTGTTCCAGCCATCAAACCCAGAAGGAAATCCCTAATTTGGTGTATGATTTCTTTCTAATTTCCATCTATACAGTGAACACGGGGGCATTATTCAATACTGAATGAAGGAGAACATCAGTGTTACTCCTTGACATCCTTGATTTTGATATCTGCATGAATTTGTACTCGGAAGAATTGTCCGCCAGGATAGCGAGTGACCTCATCATTTACTGTGAAGGATGAGAAAGATTTGCTGTTGGATGCAGTTCAGCTGTGGGGTTTTGAGTTAATATGAGATTTCTCCTTTTGGGACAATGTGCTTGCTGTACTTCCTGCATTGACTAGTCATTATTGATATCTCCATCTTCCCCCTGCTCCCTCCTTGACTCCTTGGGAAGGTCATACGCCTGGGATTTACAGCCCTTTTTGGTGCATGGTGACTGTTGCAGCAAAGATGAATGGGAAGGGAAGCTCTTGTATGTTCCTCTGCCTGAAAACTTTCTCAAGGTTAGAGATCTCGGGTGACTTTTATTGTTACCTTTTCTGACAACAGCTTCTCAATATGAAACAGAAACTGAAATAGAATTGCAACTAACTGAAGATAGACCTGAAAGGATTGGCATGGAGATACAAATTGCTTATTGTTTATGGTATTTGTCTGCTTAAAGCCCACTTCTCTCTTGAGAGCCTGGCTTACTCAAAAAGGAATTGCTGCACTGAGAGAAGTTTACTATATCCTAACTGTGTTATAGAAACATGTTGTGAAAGCAGTTGCCATGAAATTGAATTACAGGTGTTGTATTCTTCATTGCTTAAATTGCTCTATTATATCACAGGCCTCATCGTTTTGTTTTGAACAAATAACTGCAATTTAGTAGGAGCCTAAGAGATGATGGTATTAGCAGTCAGGGGTTGTTTAAGACTTCCTTAATGATGGAAAATTGTTCTTATCCATTTACCATGTGTTGTCTTCGTAAAAATGCATGTGCAGTGAATGGAAAACAAAAATGGTTCCCTCATGGCATCTTTTCCCTATGTTTGTTTTTATATTTTTCAGTGTGTGAAACAAACCCCAGGATGTTTTTAGATTAATCAGGGCAATATGGGCATTCATATGTAACTTTGACACAGCTCTGATACATCAAATGGTGGCACTGGATGTGGTCAGATGTTTCACTTCACTCACTTTCAGTTTGCTGGAATTAAGAACATGGTTGCTCAACCTAAAGCTTTGCAGGTTTTCATGGATTAGAGTTTTGAAAGATCCTTCAGGAAATTTTTAAAAATAACTCTCAGTGGTGAAAGCAATTATTGGTTTAGCCAATTGTTTAACCAACAATTATTGGTTTGGCCAGAATTTGAAACCAGTTTGTCTAGGTTTAGATTCCTAATTGCTGCTCTGTGTGATGCTTTCTCCCCAGCCCACTCAGGTCCAGTTGCCTTTTCTTGGATGTGCTTTGCAGTTTAGCCTGGAGCTTAATGTAAGTGAATTGCTGCATTTGGCTAGGAAACAGGATAACTCAAACAGAAAAGGGATATTTGCAGAGATCTTGGGCTTGAAAATTAACCTCGCTTCCTCTACTTCCTATCCAGGTCTGTATTAATCTACAAAAGACACTCTGTACTGAAATTCAGAAGCAAAACCTGCTGTATCATGTGGCTCAGAACAAGCTTTATCAGTTTCCTCTGTTCCAACCTGTTACTAGTCTAGAGAATAGGTAAAGTGTTACATATTCCTCCAATTTCACAGAGAAAATGAGGTTAGGAAGGACAGGGAGAGGTCAGTTTGCCATCCCTTGCCTGAAGGCAGGACCTGCTTTTCCAGGTCCTGCTTTATCCTTGACAGATGGCTGTCTGACATGTCCTTAAAATTCCTCAGCCCTCGAGATTTGCTTACTTGCTTCGAGGTGTCACTTGTGGAAAGCCAATTAAATCTGCTTCAATGGTCTTATTTTGCCCTTGTTCCATTAGCAATTAGGATCAGTTTTCTTGTTTGTTTCAGGTTTTTTTATATACATGTTTTTTGCACATGTTTTTGTTTTATTTTCCCCTTTCCTGCTCCTCTCCTGATTTGAAATGTGATTTTTCAACATCTGCCTTTAGCTAGTTCATGTGTCAGGCTTCTGATGGTCTGCCCACTTGGCTGAAGTTAGTATGCAAGTTCCCTAATACTTCAAAAATTTCAATTTCATGGCAATCTTTAAGAATAAAAAGGGAGTGGGGCAATTTTTGGAGCGAGTTCTTTTGAATGCATATTTTTGCTGACAAACTTTATATTAGTGCTTTTAGTAAATCCTTTTCTCTTGTCTCTTGAAATGTGATATAAGAAAATAAAACTGCTTCACAAAGTTCTTTAAAAAATTAATGTGTACTGTAATTTAGAAGATGGATCACTGGGGGGCATTTAAATGTTATGTTTTTGTTTCCTGCAAATTTTATTTTAAGGGAAACCAAATACCTAGTAAGAACTGTTTCAGAAATTCAACTAAGTGCTGCTGGTACTAAAAGAATTAAGAGAGGAGAAATGAGGGGCACAGACTGCACAGCCTAATGAGGGGACATAAGCCTAATGATGCAAAATTGCAAATTGCCCAAATTACAAAGCACTGTCCCCTGCATGCAGCTCTGCTTTTAGGGCTCTCCAGAGCTGCAGCGTGGGCTCAGGATTCAGAAGTGCTGGCAGTGTCGTGTGCCTGGTGCCAGTCCCAGCAGCCACCAAGCCTCTGTGTGGCTCCAGCCCGTGCTGCCACTCGGTGCCATGTGCTGACAGAAACCTTTCCAGGCTCTGAACTGCACTGCTGGGTGGACTCCTTGCAGTGGGCAAGGTAGGGAATGAGCCTGTGGGATGACAGGAGAGAAGCAGAGTGTGGTGCAGTGCCAGAGATGCAGGTTCCCTTGCCCAGCAGCCCCTTGGTTCTCTGCTGTTGGAGGCAAACTGGTTGTTGTGGTTTGACATTGACCAAACTCCAGGCACCCACAAAAGCTGCTCACTCACCCTCCCCTGCCACAGCTGGGCAGAGGAGAGAAAAATTTAATGAAGGTTTTATGAGCTGAGGTAAGGACCAGGAGAAAACACTCCAAGGGCAAAAAAGGCTCAGCTTAGAGGCACAAAGTAAGTTTATTACTAACAGAATCAGAGGAGGATAATGAGAAGTAAAATAAGCCCTTAAAACACCTTTTTGCCCCAGCCCCTCTCTCCTTCCCACAGACAGCGCAGGGGAACAGGGCCTGGGGGCTTTGGTCAGTTCATCACCGAGGTTCTCTTCTGCTGCTCTGGGAGAGGAATCCTCCCCTGTGAGGCCGTGGGGACCCTCCCTTGGGAAACAGTTCTCCATGAACTTCTCCAGCGGCAGTCCTGCCCTAACTGCTGCAACCTGAGTCCCTCCCACGGGCACACAGGGCTCCCAAACTGCTGTGGGTGGGTCTCTCTTCCCAGGGGGTGCAGCCCTCCAGGGACAGCCTGCTCCAGCCTGGGAGCAGGGCCCTCTCTGTCTGCTGGGTCTCCCACTGGATCTCAGCTTCCTCCAGGAATCCACCTGCTCCAGCATGGGCACCTCCTCCTGGGCTGTGGGTCAATCTCTGCATCCCTCGTGGATCTCTGCATCCCCATGGATCCCCCCGGGCTGTGGGTGGATCTCTGCATCCTCTGTGGATCCCCAGGGGCTGTGGGTGGATCTCTGCATCCCCATGGATGCCCAGGGGCACAGCAGGGGCTTCACCATGGTCTCACCAAGGCTTGCAGAGGAATCTGGGCTCTGGCCCCTGGAGCACCTCCTGCCCCTCCTTCTCCACTGACCTTGGTGTCTCCACGTTGTTTCCCTCACATGCTCTCACCTCCTCCTCCTCTTCTCTGGCTAGGAAAAAATGGCACCCTGCTTTGTTCTGATTTCCTTCTTAAATCTGTTATCACAGAGTCATTACCATCATCTCTAATTGGCCCAGCTTTGGCCAGCAGCATGTCCATCCTCAGAGCCATCAGGGATTGGCTCTGCCAGACATGGTGGAAGCTTCCAGCAGCTTCTCACAGCAGCCACCTCTGTGGCCCCCCACTACCAAAAACCAGGCTGTGCAGAACCGGCACACTGGTGCATAAGTGATGTACAGCTTCAACTTCCCCAGCTCCTGCTTGCAGCCAGGGAAGCATTTGGGGCATCTGCTGCTCTGCAGGGTGAGCGTCCTAAAAGGGCAGAGGTGTTTTGATGGGACAGCAAAACCAGAGCCCAGGGCTGCAGATAAAAGAAAGGTGAAAATGCAGTTTTTTTACAGAGGAGTGTTTACCTTCTCGCTGCCTGCACTTCCTGACCCATAAAAGCTGCCAGCTGTGGTGTCAAGCTGATAAAATGTTCACACAGCTCTAGCCAGAGCAATGAACCATAACCAAAAAACTGAGGGATGTTTGGGTTTTTTCCCTTGGCTTTTGCCAGGAATTCAAGCGAAAGTGTAAAAATGTATTTTTCTCACCGGTTTCACTTTCTACTCCTAAAATCCATCTGTATAACCATGTCTGTCTGACCTTTGGGGTGCTGGTTACTCCTTCTCCTTTAGTTTGTACAGGTCAAGGATGAAACACAGCCTTAGCTTCAGTTCTGTAATTTTGATAATAGTGAGATACCTGATAGTCTTGTGCAGCCTGTGTACCTTGGAGATGTGATAACCAGATATTTCTTCTGCTGATGGCTGATTGCTCATCTCAGTAAACTGGAATAATTCAGGGGAAGTCTTAGGTTTCCTTTAGAAATAGAACAAAGCATTTTGCATTGAATGCAAAATCATTTGAGATAAGTGATGAAATTACTCAGTCAAAGCAGAATAAAAACTGGGAGGGATGTAATTCATTGTTTTATTTTTTTCAAGCTGCTGACATGACATGAGAGTTGCTAATGTAGTCTGAAGTACAAATGATCTGCAAAATTCCCTGATAACTACCTGAGAATTCTCATTCCATCAGCAACTTCTATGTTATCATAAATGAGACAGCTTGAAAGGCACTTGTTGCGTTTTGTATTGCATGCAAAAGTCATTTACACTTCAAATGAACTAGCCTAGATTATTTTTGATGGTTTTTTTCTGCACGGCTTTCATAAGCAATGGAACAATGCTGAACTACTAGTCTATAACATTGAACAATTCAAGAATCATGGGATGAGAAGATGTGGCAAATAAACTCCGTGGTGAAGCTGCTTAGCAGCTGGGATTGTAAAAACAGGGCTTCAGCAAGTCAGATTGGGATGTTTGATCACCTCTGAAAATTGTCAGATGTTCAGATTTTAATTGTAATCTGTTTTTCTGCTCTGATAACAGAGATCAGAGGGTGAACGTGTGTTTGTCTCTTGGAATCCCCAGGCTCAGCCCCAGTGGCTGGTTTCCATCCAGTGTGAATGGTCAGAGGCATAAATTCAGGAGTGAAGTGGAGAGGGAGGATGAGCACAGAGTTTGGTCTTCATCCTGGAGGTGAAATAAACCTAAGAGAGTCTCTCCAAAGCTCCAGGGCTCAGTTCTCAGCTGTTGAAAACCAGCACAGTTCAGTGTAACTGAGGCTGAGGATCTGTCCGTGTGGCTTTATCTGTGCCGTGTACAACAGATGATGAAATACAAATGCATGTTTAGGTGATGTGGGCCCTGTGTAAGGATGAAACAGGAATGTGCCTAAAAGCCTTCTAATCTCCAGTTGGTTCAATTCCTGCTATTTATCTCCCCATCACCATTCCAATATCTCTGTATTAATCTGGAAAACTCTCCATGCTGAATATAATGAATGTACAGAGGTCCAGAAAGGCCTGGAATGCTCATGGCTGCGGTGTTAAAGATAATTATATGGTGTTTCTAGTCCAGATGCAATCCTGGAAAGCAGGAAAACAGCTTTGGGATGTACGCTCATGGTGCTAGGAGAGGTCAGCAGGAGGTAGATGCTCACAAACTAATTGGACTTTTGGGATTCTGTTTTAAGGAGTGCCTTCATATAAAACAATGTACATACCCGGGATGTGCTGCTCAGTTGTTTCCTAAACTGACAGTTGTTTTAAGATAAGAGATGTTTTTATTTCACTGAAGCCCTTTTTCTCCAAGTCCAAAAGAGCCTGGAAACTATTATCTCATGGAAAAATACCTTGGGGTATGTGTGTGAAAAAGGTGATGTGTTCTGCAGTGCTGGCAGGGTCACCCTGCCTCAGTCTCCTTTCTGAATGCTGTTTATGAAGGAGAAAAACTGGCTTGAAATGCAAAGGATGTGAGTGGCTGTGGGTTTTATCTAACACGGCACAAAGTGGCCCATTGTGAACTGAGGGAGATGTTGCTACCTGGGGGAGGCTCTTCATCCTCCCTGTGTGGCTGGAGTGATACCAATGCTGTGTGTTGACTTCTAATGAATATTCATCAGCTGTGTGTGTGTGTGTGGGAGGGCTTTATAGCCTGTCACTGCAGCCTTATCTTAGGCATTAGGGAGGGGAGGCAGCTCCTGGGTTTGATGTTGGATGTTGGGCAGGGTAAAATACCTCACCCTGCGAGCCTGGAAGGGCCAAAGCTTGTGGGTACTGAAAGGGAGCCCTGCACTGCTCAGAGAATACCAAACAGGGAGTGCCCAAGGACAAGCAAACATAGGGAAATAAAAAGGAATCCTGAGTAGGCAGTAAATATTGTGCTTCAGAGGCTTCTCTTCTCATCCCCTGAATTTACGGCCTCAGTGTCTGCACTTTCCATCTTGCATCACTCTTGTTCTGGGCCTGCCTAGGTGATTGTGTGCTGACCTTTTTCATTGTTTATAGTTCTTGCATGCCAGGATAGTACTAATAGGGTGGTGGGACACATTTTAAAGCCCTCCAAAGTTGCTTTTCTTTCTTTTTCTGTGATGGGGTTACCCATTCCCAGTACTGTGCTGGTGTCTTCTGGTCTCTAAAAGGCCCTTTGTGATTCCCAGTGCTCTTCCAGAAACACCTGCATCCTCTGTCCTTGAGATGTCTGGAGACATTTGGGTTGTGCCATCTTAGGCAAAGCTCTGAGTTTTGGGAGCCAAGTGGGGACACAGTGTGGATCCTGCTGCTGGCTTTTATTGGGATTCATGAGTTCTGTGGACTTAGGTGTGTAAGATTTAATAGTCCAGCCCAAACTACTTGTCTGGGCGTCCCTTTCAGTGAGTGGGCAGAGTGGCTGCAGATGCTGTGCTTGTTGAACACCATCTCTCTTCTCACTGTTGGGCACAACCAGTGTGCTGCTTATGGGAAACAACTGCAGCACCAAGGGGTCCCTCCTCTTCCCTTCTGGGCTTCACCTTCTCTAGCACAAAGTACAGGGCAAAATAAATTAAAACCGGGAAGTTCATCTTGAAACAAGATCACTCCACTGAATATTCCCAGAGCCTTGTAATGCAGACATAAACTGTCCTTCTTGTGGAGAGGGAGGTGCTGAGTGAAGAACAGAAGGATGGAAAGAGAATTGCCTCCATAAAGCAGTTGCTGAGGTGGATGGGCCAGATTTGACATGTCATACTTGGCCTGTTCATTGAAATAGGTTTCACTGTGATGTTGTTTGCAGGATAACTTTGCATCTCACCTGATTGTGCCCTTTCTTTTCCTGGTACACTGTATTTGGATAAAAATGTGTGCTTTTTTTTTTACTTTGGATTAACAGCAAATCACTGTTTTTTGTTAGGTGACTGAGAAGGTTTTAATTTTCCATGCTGAAAATCACCCAGCAGCTGTTTAAATGAAAAATCTGTTTTGTAAGAAAAACAGAACAACCCAAAAATTACAAGTAGATAAAAAGTACTCACAGCATCTGTTGTTTAACTGTATTCGTGTTGCAATTAACAACAAACTGTAATAACATATCAGCATTTAGCTCCATTAATTTTATTTCTTTTTTATATTACTTTATTATTCTTTCAAGTGGGTTCTGCAAAAGTACAAAAGATACGAACAATACTTTATAAATGAATAGGCAAATATATAAGCTTATTATAATTTTGTGCAGTCTGTTGGAGATGTATAATTTTTCTTACAATAAACAAACTGATAGAAGATTATAACACTTCCAGAAAAAAGGTATATGAACAATGATTAGACTCACACCTGTTCAGCCACTAAAGCTTAATTACTCGTGATTTTGTGTTTAAGGGCTCCATATCTCACTCCTGTCATGCTGTTCAATTTGGGATCTCTCTATTATTATTATTTTCTTATTTCTCACTTGCACATGGCTACAGACAAGTGTTTTTTGAGTTATTACAGTTCAATATCATATCAGCCCCTGAGTTTAGGTTTAAAGCTGTTTCAAATCAGTGTAAACTGGACTAAGGTTGGCTTAAATAAGTGATGGAGGCAGCTCCTCGGGCACGTTCCCAGCCCCTTGCCCTGCAGTGGAAGGACATGGTTGCAGCCTCACAGGTCTGACTCATCTCTTGCCTTTGGCAGTAATTTAGCTAATTAGCTCGAATATACCACCTGAACTTAGATGAACTCCTGTGTGCAGGTAAAATCTGGGGCTCCCAGTTTTACGCACTGCTGACATCTGTGTGTGCATGGTCTGATTGACTGTAATTTTTGTAATTTGTAAAGCAGAACAGGAGACCCATTCCATGTATTCCACTTGCAGACAGTTGATTGAATAGTTCAATCAGCTATTGCTTATATATGTCTGCAGAAATACCCTCTCAAATGGAGGACACTTGTATCAAATGGAGACACTTAAGCTGGTAGTCTGGCTTTTCCTTTTACCTTTTTTTGTGTGTGGTGGGAAGATGATACATTGTGTGTACGTGTCTCTGTGTTCCACAGTGTTAAGTGTAAGGTCTGTTTATAAATGCAGCTAATGAAACTGGGGACCCTCTGGCCTCCAGCCATTTAAAATAACGGCGTGAGCAATCTCACTCCATTACGTTTGAGTGGAGGCAGCTCATGCTGAAGTGCTGGCTCCCTCCGGAGCCAGGGAGCCCTGATTGAATCTTACTTGCAGAATGGCCAGTGACAGTAAGTGTGTGGCAGGGCAGATGACAGCTCTGACTCAACAGAAGCTGCAGTGCTCAGGGGAAGGGCTGCCTCGAGCCTGTTAATGCGTTTTTCTTTCTCTCTCACTGCTGTCTTGCGAGCTTTGCAGCAAAGGCAGGGGTTCTGTGTTTCCCAGAGACACTGAGGTGCAGTGGTGCCAGCAGGGTTGTGCTGGGTGATGCTGCTCTGCTCTTGGCTGCACTGGCCTTGGGCTTTCTCCTGCCAGCTCTGCAGTCCAGAGCAAATAGCTCCTTTAAGAGGGTGGTTCTCCAGCATTAACAACTCTGTCCTGTCTTCTGACATACTTTTAGCAGAAGACTAATTTAAATTGGTGGAAATTTTCTTGACTACCACAAGGTCCTTCTAACAAGGGGGATGACCAGGCCATTAAGCGAGCAACCCTCCTGNCAAGGTCCTTCTAACAAGGGGGATTAAGCAAGCAACCCTCCTGTTTTTTATCTTGTTGTAATGTGTTTCAAAACACAGAAGTTGTTGGGAGATGCTCAACAAATGAGTTTTGACTCAGGTTGATGAGCTGATGTGTGCTCTGCTGCAATCTGTCTGTCTGGAGCAGTGCCCATCGCTGGCGGGGTGTTGTTTCTGTGAGGAGACAGACAGACCATCCCCTCGTGGCCACTTGGCAAGGAGAACTTACTTTCTCACCACCACTGGTGAATAGAGTGGGGATGAGAAGCCTGCAAATACGTGATGCTCCTGCCTTTGGCTGAAGATTCACGGTGGAGTCTAAGCCTGCTTTCTGTTCCTGCAGGAATAGCTCTTGGGGACTGTTGCAGCACTCTGGGGGAGTTGCTGTGCACCAACCACCAGCATGAAACATCCCTGGTTTTGCAGAGGAAAAATAAAATTGCTCCAGACAAAGGGCTGTAATACTTAAATATAAATACATCTGACAGGAGTTGCAGCTGCATGTGTATCAGGACAGGGCAGTACTTGACTGTAACCATGAAGACTGAAGCGAGTTCACAATTCAGTAGAACGCTACAGAAATGGGCTTGCAGGGCCTGTATCGAGAGGAAACAGGAATTCTGCAAGACAAATAACAATTCCCAAATGCTTATCTAGCACAAACACATTGAGCAAAATAAAGTTGGCTCTTTCAAATGAACATTTCACGCTGATGAGAAAACCTGGTGACGTCTTCAGTGGTGGAAAATAACCAGAAAAGGGGACGTTTGAGAGGGAGAGAGGAGTAGAGCTGGAGATGCAAATCTAGAAGAGAGACAGATCAGCTGCAGCTTCTTCCAGACTTTCTTCACCCCTCTTCCATCCTTGTGGGATTGTGGGCAAGGGCTCATGTGATGTGGGCAGCAGCTGAATGGAGCAGCAAGGTGCATCTGCTGCACCTCCATCCCCCTGGACACAATGGATCACTCTGCTCTGTCTTGTCACCGTGGTTGCTAACTTTGTATTTTCCGTAGTGACATTGTACAAGGCAGCCCCAGCCTGTGGAGAAACTCTGGCTGTTATTTTATGTATCTCCAGAAATAACCCTCTGCACATCCAGGATCAGTCTGAGACTGCCTTTTATGTGCAGCTTTTCCCGGCCTTCCCACAGTTTTACAGGCATATAATAATTTTACCAAAAGCCACGTTGCAAATCCAAGGAATTCAGAGTTAAGCTTAAGTACATCATAAACCTCAATGAGAGGGTTATTTTGCTGTACTGTTCTATCATATTGGGGAATTAATTTAACAGAAGTGCAAGAGAAGGTTGGTGCTTCTCTCTCCCACGTAGCTTAGAAATGTATGGGTGAATGTAATGGTACTCCTCAATTTCCTGGAACTGGAGTGTGATGGGATTTTTTGAGAATACTGAAGGACTCCCACTTGTGTGTTTTATTGAAAATGGCACGTGAACGGTGTCCCACAAACGGAGTTTGCAGAGCCTTGTGTGCCACTGCCAAGCTCGAAGCTTTCAGCCTTGAGATTCCCTTTGCAAGTTTGTGAAGGGAGAAGGAACACCTGGAAAAACTTGTGGTGTTCTGAATGTAGGGGATGTGCTTTATTGGTTCAGTCAGCCTGGCACACCCACTGGGGTAAATCCAAAAATCATGATGGCACATGTCACACGGTGTGTGGACAATATTACATTTGAATGCCATTTGAAAAATGTGATGGTTCTAGTGCATGATGGCAAATTATCTCATGCTTTTATAATTAGCTTTGCCTGGATGAAATGTAATAAAATACAATATTTGTCCTCGTGTGAGACAGTTGATTAATTTAATCACAGCTGTGATGAACAGCTCATTTTGCTTGAGAGTTTCTTTCCAGTTTAGTTTTTTTTTGCCTTTGAAGATGCGATTGCTGCTGATTTGGGGGATCACGTGGAATTCCTGTCTTGTGAGAGGCGGGGCAGAACACTGAGTAATACAAAGTCTCTTGAAGCTGATTCATGCTCTCAGATCATTTTAGGATTTGGATTTCACTTGTGTTAATGACAAGAATTATGCATAAAATATGTTTCTGAACGGGTTCTAAGTTTGGTGTGGCTTGAGTCTGAGCTGTGGGTTCAAACCTGCTCAAACTATTAAGTTCTGAGTTATTAACAACTTTCTTTACTAATAATTTTTAAAGAGATGGAAATATAATCCAGTGTCCATATAATCTGCTACTGTCAGTTTGAATATTTGTAATATTTTGCACACCATGACTGCAAATGAACTTGGGAGTTGGGAATGAAAAATTCAGTGTTTGTGTTTCTTCTCTCAGCTGGGCAGGTAATCCCCCACTAACCCCATGAATTTAAATATTAAGCCTAGATCAGATCCCAAGGCTTTCATCTTTTCTGTTTGTGTAAAGGCTTCGTTTTGACCTGATGGAAAGGTCATAACTCAGGGCAGCAGTTTCCCATCAGTGTCTTTCAGGTGCACTCACCTTTCACTCTGTCGTGTTTTGTGGTTTCCTCCCATTTCACACTGCTTGGTTTCCGATCTTCCCTCTGTCCTTCCTTTGCAACCATCTACTTTATTTTAATCTTCTTGACAGGACCCTCTTATCTGTTCTTGCCAAGCTCCATTTAACCACGTCTGCCTTGAGCAGATTTGTCTTTCTGCCTTCCGACTTCTCCGCAGGGCGCGCCGTGAGCGGGCCCTGAGCTCCCATCAAAATGTAGTTTTTTGATAATTTTAGGCTCTTGCATCCAGGGTTTCTGTTCTCCTGGGGATATGAAACCTGGACGTGGCCCTGGGTGGGAGGATCTGTTGTTTCTGTCTTCCCCTCTTCCTCCAAACCAAGTCCTGGCCTCTGCCAGTCTGAGACCTCCTCTGTTGTAGGAAAAAAACCCCAAAAACCAAACACCCACAAAAATCTGTGCTTTGTGCCTCCTGCTGAATTCGCCCCATTTGTTTCAAAGACCAGGCTGGCCGCTGGCTCTGTTTGAGTAGTAGAAAATGATTTTGTAGCAGTGAATTATTGCAGGGCTGGTGGCCAGCAGCCTCTGTCTGAAGCCTCTTTTTTGGAGCATGTGAAGATTTATGGGCAGCTCCAGCAAGTGCTGAGCATGCTGTTGTGTGTTGGGCCAGCTCACTGTGCTGCACATGGAAGCATCTGAGCTTAAGATCTTTCTTAGTAACTGAAATACATTCCTTGGGGAGCCTGAAGTGGTCAAAATGTTGGGTTGGTTTTTGTCTGTTTGGGTTTTTTAAGCCTCTAAAAATACAATAAACTGAAAAGGATATATGAAATTAAGAGCATTTATGTTTTCTTTTTCTCATTTTCTTAAATTCAAAATTAGAGAGTGTTTAAATTTCTTTTCTCCCTCGTGGCTGAATCTTTCACAGCAAAGAATTGCACTTTCCTAATTCTCCTAATTTCAGATACACCTTTGAGTGATGATTTCCATCCTTTCTTGGTAAATAAGGAATTTTCATTTCGGGGCACATTTGAATGCTATTTTAAAATAAAATTGATTTCCCATCTTTAAGTAATGAAATTGTGTGGTCAGAAGGAAATTGTATTGGAATAACAAACCTGGTGTTTTTTCCTCTTTTTGTGTATGTACTTAAAAAACAAAACAAAGCAAAACCACTAGCAAAATACTGCTGTAAAAGAAGCTGTAGTGTCTGATGCAGCAAGGGACAAAGAGTTATTTTTTATTCTGTCAAAAGAGAGAGGTCACTCTGAGACTCTGGCACTGAAGTTGCCTTGTGTGATATAGATTTTGAAATTGCAGTGTGATTCCTCACTTTTTAATAAGCAGAGAAGTGCATGAGAACTTTCACAAATTAGCATCACTATCCAGTGACCTCTGTGGGGGTGAAAAGGGAAGAAAACCTCATGAGAGTAGGATGATTAACTGGGTAAAACATTGTATCATTTAAAAAAATCTCTGAGTGGAGTTCTGTTTAAAGCATGTCTCAACTGGTGACATCCACAGTTGTTTTATTTATTATGTTTAATACTGTTGTAACCCATTAAAAGGGCTGCTCCTCAGTTCTAGTTGTGTTCTAGTAGCTGTTTTCTTTATTAGTATAAATATCAGCCATGAGGGAACAAGTGTGCTTTAAATTTCTCTTCATTCCAAAGTCTGTAATTTGCTGAAGTTTATCCTTTGCATTTCAGCTTTTGCTTCTCTTCGTCATTGCCCAGCATTTGGCCAGAGCAGCCTGTTGTGGCCCAGCAGCAGTGGGGTGTTTTGCACGTGTCATATTTTGCATATTCAGAGCTGTCCAGCAATAATGTCAAACTTCTGCCTCGGTGTGACCAGGTAATGGGCAGGTGCACTATGGTAAAACATCTCCTTCTGTCTGTTATGAATGTGAGGTTTCTATTTCTGCAGTTTCCCCTCAAAAAAACAAAACAAAACAGCAAAAAACAACCCGGTGAACAACAAAAAGATCTTTTTGTGTGTGTTTTAACACAGCAAACTTGCTGAGGTGCATTGGTCACTCCTCAAGCTTGTTCATTCCCATGCAGTGCAGTGAATGCCCTGATTTTGGGTGGCTGAAGATACCTCCCTGTTCTGACTTTCATTGCATCTCCTTTCCCTGCACCCTGAAAAATGGAGACATGAAAATCATTTCACCTGCACAACTTGTAAATGACATTAGGATTGGTCTCTGAGCTAACACTGGATCTTGTTAGGCATTTGATTTGAACACATTTCACGTGTGAAAACATGCCAAGAAGTCTTGAAGAAAAAGGTGTGTTTCCTGCAGTTCAAATAACAACTGAGTACTTTGTGGGCCATACTGGTTCAGTGCAAGGCAGCAGCAGCCTGGCCCTCAGCCTGCAGGCTGGGGTTGTGTATTGGCTGCTCTGAACCTGTCACAGTCAGAAGCTCACTGCAATTAAAGTCCCAAATGTTTAATGAGATACAGGCAGATAATACTGTCTGGCATTTTAGATAATAATCAAGATGCTGAAAAGCTTCAAGAGGAATTAAGGGGAAAGGATAGGCTATTCCTGTTGAGTTCAGAGTGATTGGTGAGGGGATGCAGCTGCATCCCAGTGGGGTGGGTACCAGTCCTTCCCTCCCCCTGTCTGGCATTGCTGGCTTGGACCAAATGCCTGGGGAAGTAGCACATCACAGCCATCTGCAAAAATGACATGACTGTGATTCTCTGCCTCCTGGGGATTTGTGAGAATAAATCTGATGATGATGAGGTGATTATGGGTACAGCAGTAACAGGGCCAAACAAGGCTCTTCAGGCAGGGAGGCTGGGAAAGGGCTGGGAGCAGAGCCTGGAAAGTGCCTTTTTTTTTTTTTTTTTAAGCAGCCAAAATTTGCATGCAGGAAGTTTGTACCCATACAAGAAGATTAAAATTGCTGCCTATCTCGTCTGACAGAATTGCTCCTGTTCCTTCAGCACTGCTCTGTGTCTGTGTCTCAGGGGAAAATGAAGCACTGAATTTCGCCGACTGCCTCGTGCCGCTCGCTCCTCCAGCCGCCGCCTCGGCCCTGCAGAGGAGCCAATCTTTCTCCATGAGGAATCTGAGTGTTAATAATTTCTGGCAAGTGTTGTGCTGAAGCAGACAATTCTCTAATGCCAGCCAGGCATGTTGAGGAGTTACACTGGACAGGGCAAGGAAAACACTTCATTCATGTTTGAATTCCTCGCCTCTCCACAGCCTCCCAGGGCAGCCGTGTGAGCCAGGGCAGATCCATTTCACACGGATGTTTTCCTTTGGAAATGCCTCTGGTGGTGGTTTAGTATGCAGTGGTGGCTGCTATTTTCTGTGAGAATACCCTCTGGCTTGAGATTCAATATTTTTAAAAAATTTGTCCTGCCTTTTTTAAGGTGAATGAAAGTGGTAAGGATATCCAGATTTAATCTTGCCTCATGATGGGGTATCTGTTCCCTACTGTCACTTGATCAATAGGAACTGTGGGCCAGGTATATTCATTTGGGCATATTCATCATGTTTATTTGCTAAATGTAAGCCTGGTTAGTTATTTTATTGTTAGTTTTATTTTTAATTAGACCTTCCCTTCCCCCCTGCTCTCAGTATTTCTACCTGTTTTTTTTTTTCCTCCAATGTTTTTAACCTGTTTTGCAAATGGATGTTAGAAATTGGATTGACTGGAAAAACATGATTTATGATAAAGGAAAAGGTTTGACTGTGTTTCCAGTACTGTTTTATTTAAAAGTCATTGGGGAAAAGAAAAGCAAGGTGAGCTAAATATTCCAGCATTTCCTTGTGATATTTTTCAATTTAGAAAGAAAGGGTGGTTTATAGCTAAGTCTCACTTGGAATTGCTGGTGCTTGCCTGATCTCCATGGGGGTTTCTTGAGTGTGGTTGTCCATGCTACATAAGGATCTCCCTTCCCTGACAGACAGGACATTTCTCAGTGTGTGAGAAATTAGTATCTGTGCCATGAGAATATCATTAACTACACTGCTTGCATCTGGGAAGACCTTTTTCTATTCTTCAGGGACCACATCCTGGAGCTCTCCCCTATTGATTCACCTCTCAAGCTGAAGCTGCTGTGGGGTCAGCAGGTGTGTGTGGGCTCAGGGATAACGAGCTGCTGGATCCCACTTAATCCACTGGAGCTGACCCTGGGTAAATACGAGCTAGCTCAAGGCTGCTTGACTTAGGTTTAGGAAAATATCTGTAATCACAAATATCTTTTTAATATCAACATTTTCTAGGCCAAGGAACTTCAAGGGTTTGTGGAACTGTTTTAGATCTCCATTTCATCGAGTTAAGTAGGATATAAACACCAAATCAAGTGTCTTTTAGTCTTTATGTTTCCAGTGCAAAGAATATTTTTGTGATAGCTACTCTTAAAGATTTTTGAAAGCAGTAGAATAGTTCTGTTTTTAAAATATAACATATTCCATGCAAGAAGAGATCAACACAGTGCTGTTTAATGCCGTGTAAATATTTTTATATAAATAGAATAACCCTTTTTTAAACAAATAACTCTGAGAAGAGTAGATTTCCTTTGTGCAAAGACTGTGCATGTAATAGTTTTCACCTACAGTTTAGCACTACATTCAGATTGTAATTTCATTTGCCCAAATTGTGCCAGGGACAATGGCAGAGGAAGCTGCCAGCACTGCTCACAACATGAAAGCAGCAGTTCAAACACCCACAGGTATTTTGCCAGTGACACTTTCCCTGTCTTCCCTTTCCCTTTCTAATGGATCCCTAATTGAAATTATTGTCCAGTTTTCAGAGGACAGTTTATGGCAGTTCATGCTTCCCTAAGAGGTTTCTAATGAAGTTAGAAAAGCTGTAAAGTGAGATCAAATTTCACTAGCAAAAGAATATTATTTCACAGCTAAACTATTTTTTTAAAATAATGAGATGCCTAGATGCACTGCATTCTAAAATGGATGCCCTTTAGATATCTATAATGAAATAGCATTTGTGTTGAATGATACTTAATTTTTATTTCCCTCTTTTTTATTTAGAACGAGTGAAAGTGACACATTGCTGTAATATTTCCAGATTGCTGCATTGTTCTTACAAGGTGTAGGGGTGCTTCATATTTCCCCTGGCAGTCCTGAAAAACCATTGTTAATGAATTAAATCAGAAATAATTTTTCCTAAACGCCTGTAGGAGTGAATCTGTGTGGCAGAGCCACTTTGAGAGATCAGGATCCAGCTTTCTGCACAAAGTTCCCCCATGCCCAAGCAGGATAATAGAAGTGATTGATGTCTGAGCTGAGTTGTTCAGGTTTTTAATTCTTCTCCTACCTATAATTTCCTCTTGCTCTCACCTTATGCCATATGAAGTGGTAGTGAGAGAGCTGTCCTAGGATCTAATATGAGATATTTTCTCAGCATATGGTGGGAGTCTGAACTCGGGGCGTGCCTTGAATACCAACAGCTTTAGCTGCTGCTCTGGAATAGAGGTGTTGGGATGACTGGAGGGAGACACAGTGGGGCATACTCCAAAGGCAGGATCCACTTGCTGGGATGCTCCTCCTCCTCCAAACCAAGATGATTCCTTAAATCCATTCATTTGTTTTTATTGGTATTAAAGAATAATTTTTAGTGCGGAAAATCATGTCTGTGACATGAGCTTTGAGACAATTCACATCCTGAAAACGAAGCGTGAGCTGGAGCTGGTAGATCAAAGCCCAGCAGTGAGTGCTGGTGAGGGACAGAGCCAGCAGGACACACACGGGGACACAGCTCCACCAGCTTTAAATTAGGTGAATTATTGTTTAGTTAGAGAGTCCCAGGGCACTGCCTGTGGTGTTTCTTCTCAAATCCTGGTGCCCAGCATAACAATCCATCTGCTTGATGTATGGAAAGAGTTTATATGAATATCCAAACAAAGCAAGTATTTGGAGAACACTAAAATGAGCAAAATAAAGAGCCTCAAGTGGAACATCACTGAAAATTCGTAAGGAAGGGAGAAAAGGTTGGTGAGGAGCTGAAAGACATGACACCCAGATATTTCAGTAATATTCAAAGGTCTCATTTTTTTGGCCAGCTATGGGCTCACTTGAAGTTATTTGGAGCCCACACTCAGCAATTCCCCTGTCTCTGAGGGGCAGGAGCATGTGCTTGGCTGATTCTCCTCACGCAGCTTGAAGGAAGCAAACAGCTCCAGTGCTGCTCTTCTGGGCTTTGGTGTGAAATTTGCTTCTTTTCTTTACAAGATTTATGTGCTGCCCTCAGATACACACTGGTGGCTTCTTGCTGAAATTCCTGCTTCTACACTTCCCAGGTGGTAGAAATCCACATGGATTTGTTACCTTCAATGAGGTGATGTAATTAACATGAGCCCTTAGGGAAATTCTCAACATTTTAAGCTAATTTGAGTATAACTTTAAAGGAAGTCATAGATAAAGTTTAAATTTCTGCTTTAGGAGTGGTTGTGTTTGTTCACGTTATTCCCATTTTCTTGTAATCCACTTGGATGTGAGTAATCACAGCAGAATGAATCCCACAATGTTGATTGTTTTTGGAAAGGGATGCTCTATGTTGGCTAAGAAAATACTGAATTATTAAGTAGTTTTCTAAATATGTTGCCTTTCAGAATAAAATTAATGGGATGGTAGATGCAATTGTTACACTGAGGCTAAGACCTGAGATTTGTGGACGGAATAGAAATTATTTTTATGTAGAACAACAGCAAGGCTCTATGAAATGCATCTGTGCAGTAAAACCCTTGCTGAAGTCACTAGAATTGGTATTCATTTGTATGGGAATGGTTTGTTATCTTTCACTGAGATTTTTTACCAGAAAGAACCTAAATTTTGTCTCAAGCATGATGCTCAAAAAAGCTTTCTAATTTGTAAAGGCATGAAAGACTTCTGTTTATCCTCATCTTTAAAATATACTTATTCCCATCTTTAAAATAATATACAAAAATAATCTTCTATGAAAGGAAAGTGTTAGAGGCCACAGAGGATACTGGGAATGGAGGCTTTCAACCTGTGTCATAAGATCTCTGCCTCTAATTAGCAAAATCAAACTTGTCAGTGGCCATTAGGACTCTGGATGCCTTTTAGTGCCATTGAACTGGAATTGCCATTTTGTTGGCCATGTATTCTGTGGACCATTGTTCATTTCCTCCCATTAATGCCCACTTCCCACTGTGCCTATCCTTTCACCTTACATCAAATTGTTAAGGAGGTTGCCTGCCAAGGGGCGCGTGGTGCTTGGAGCTGCTCCTGCTTCTACTGGGAACCTCCTGGGCTGCCTGGCAGAGGTGCTGCTGTGAGAGCAGCCAGACATTCACCAGAATTCATTTCCTTGCAAGGGTGTAGGTGAAAAATAAATTTTTCTTTACATCAGAAGCAAGAACTGTTTTCAGGCTCCTCTTGGGTTTGTCTTGTACATAGGACCTTCTGTCTTCTGGGATAATTTGGGCATTTTCATCCGATGCCTTCCTTCTGCTGGTATCTCTGGGACCCTTTCTGGTTTGGGCAGGGGTCCTTGGTGCTCGTTTGTGATGTGCCCCGGGGAGGGTGGTGTAGCTGGGCAGTGGGGACACGTGGTGGCTGTTGAGGGACAGTGGGATGGGCTCTGCTGCTCCTCAGGGACCAGGCTCAGCCCTCTGGAGCTTCGCGTTCCAGCCCTGAGCCCCAGGGCAGAGCTCGCAGCTGACGGCCACTTTATTTTAAAAGCTTGACTCTCTCCCACACCCTTCCATGGAATGCTGCTGTTCAGGGTGCTTCGTGTACTGGTGTAATTATATCAAAGCGTGGAGATTTGGTGGTAGGGAATAGCATCTGTAAATTCCCGTTTGTTTCGTGACAGAATGTTGGAAGGGCCTGACGGTGCCATGCTAATCGCTGTATGTGTTTAGTAAAAGTGGCTGTGTGGTGTCAACTGAACATTAAAATCATATTATTAAATATGGATCTGTGCAAGCTGCTAACTGCTTTTGATCAATTCATATAAACATGATGCATCCCCTAATTGTATTAAATTTAAGTAAATTTAACAATTAATCTTCATTTAATTAACACTGCAGTTTTGACAGCTTATCATTTAGTGATTGTTTTAGACTCTCTTAAGTAGTCAAACCAAATGTTTGTGATTTATTTATCTACATATTTGTATATTTATTAATTTATTTTTACTGCTTTTGGAGAGGACATGTTTCAGGGAAGCACCTTAGAGGGTAAAGGCTGGATAAATAATTTGAAGTGTGTGTATAGCTAAAATACTGCCCTGACCGGCTGATCTGGCTTTGAAAGCATCGTGCTGCATTACAAGTACACAAGAATCTTTAGATTTTTCTTTGAAACTTGTTGTTCACAGAGACTGTCTGGCAAACAAGCCCATTCCTACTGCTTAGGGAGTAAGTGCAGAGCTACAGAATTGAAGAAAGCTTTATTAATCCTACCTCTGGTCCTTCAGTCTCATTGATTTTTGACATGGCTACTGGAAAACCACTGGCTTTTTCTTAATTCGCTGTTCCTTCAGCTTCTTTTTTTTCCTTTTTTTTCCTTTTCTTTTCTTTTTTTTTTTTTTTATGATCAGCTAAGGCTGAAACTCTATTGGAAGAATTTAGTGAATATTAAAGAAACAGTCATTTAAATTACATGGAAAAGGTAATAAATCACTGTGCTTGATACTCATTCTAAACTTCATCTCATTTAGAGACTTTTTTCCATGGTGACAGAATTAAAATATGAATTTGGTTTTCAATGATTCTCTTTCAGCTGCACTTTATGTTTCTGCCTTAGGTTTTTATAGATTTTGTCACTTTAAAAAATGTACCACTAAGGGCAGGGTTTAATTATCTGATTTGCTTTTCCATTTAAACTTCTAGAATGATTTTCATCTAAAGATCTTATCTATTCTGTATTTGATTATTGAATGTAGATCAGTCACATGGAGATATTTGTATCATCTGTCACATCCGTTGGAAAATGACATTCAGAAATCAGTGTCTGCTGCTCAGCTGGAGTTATCCCATTTGCATGCAGGACAGCTCAGGAAAGTAAATCCACTCTGGATGCACCACTGCTCCATGGTCGTGGAGCTGGGCTGGCAAAGGAGAGCAAACTGAGGCAAAATTAGCTCCATTAAAGTTAAAAACACTCACATAGGATAAAGCATTTCTGTATCTTAAATCTCCAAAAATAAAAGCATGTTCCGAAGTCGTACCTCGTTGTGATGAGACATGGATGATCTTAGGAAAGAAAGCAGGATTATCTTACCCAAAGACCCACAGAGTCCCTCAGGAAATACACTGTGTACATATTTCCTTGTAAACTCTTCAATCCCTGCATTTCCAATGATCCAGAAAAGCAAAATATGAATTCTTTGGTAGGGTTTTGCTGTGATCCCTTTGGGCTTGTGCAGTCACGAGTAATCTCTTGCTGTGTAGAAACTGGACGTTTCTCCAGCTGGTGCCACAGCTTTTAGTCTTCCCCAAAACTGAATTTTTCCTTGAATACTAACTGTGATGTAAATCTCTAAGGAAGTCTGGTTCTTCTCTGTGCCAGACAAATGGGAGGTCCCCACAAAGGAGATGCTCCTGCAGCATCTGCTGCAGTGATTGCAAAGTGATGGTTGATTAATTCTCTTCACATTTTAGATTGGTTTATGCTGTTTTAATGTCCTGCAAGGCTTTTTGCTCCAGCATAGATGGCAAATGGAACATAGCCAGTTGCATGTGATGTAACAGTTGTTGTTGACCTGCACCTGATGTCAGAGGCCAGCAGAGTCTGTGGAGATGGGAGATGGGGAGGGAAGAGGTGAGACACAGGACAATGACATCATTTTTAGCTTAATGAAGCTCACTGGCTGTAAAGATTTCACCCCCAGGCTGCTCTGCCTTGGAGGATTCTGTGTGCCCGGGGTGCATGCCCAGGGTCTGAAATACAGACTTGGCTCCCGTGTCCCTGGCACTAATTCCACACATAATGAGAACTTCTTAATTAGGCCTGTTCCACAGGAGCACTTACTCTGCACTTACGCAATGAATTTTCTGTAAGTAAAAGTGTAGTACAGTAATTGTGATGCATGATGGGCGTGTTTAGATAACCCTCCTATTATTTTAGGAAGTGCAGTACTTCAAAGAAAACTTATCCCAAGGTGTCCCTTAAACTTTTCTTTTGTATTACTCTCTGGATTACTCTCCTATCTTCTTCCTTTGATATGTTAATTCAGTCATTTTTTTCTACCAGGGCTCATTGCTCCTTGCTTTTTTCCTTCTTTTTTAAAGTGTAATTTAATTTTGTGGAGAGTTAATGCTTATCAGTCTTGTTTTACTAGTTGACAATTTCTGGGACCGTTTTTCTTCTTTGAAATGAAAGTTTGTGTACTGTTCTGCCTGACTTTTGTGTTTACTAATCCGTGTTACCATTTTTTAACAGATTTTCCTTGTTACTGTTTGTTCTTTTTGAAACAGCAGCACTAATGTTTTTCTTGGTTTTAGTTTGAGCTGTTTGGATCTCATAATGCTTTAGCATAATTAAGAAACATATATCAAAGCTGCTGACTGAAAGGTTTTGTCAGTCTCTTCCACACACATACTTGTCAACTTTGAAACTTCAACCAAGATTAGTCAAATTTACCCGCAGTTCATGAAAACTTGACTCTGGTGGGAAACAAATGCTGAGATTTGAAGCAAACTAAGCCTCAAGCACTGGGAGCTTCTGTTTCTTGGCCAAAAGCTTCACCTGTCAGTTTTCAGGAAAGCTTGTACAGCATATGAGATCTGACTTGTTTTCCATCAGCTATACAGCAAATGGTAATGAATTAATTTACAACTCATTATTTAAGCCCTTTGAGCAATAGCTTTAAATATCTGTCTGCTGTTGTCTAAAAATTAAGCACCCAGCTCTGCCACCCGCACACAGTCCGGATGATGCAGATTCTGCAATGCTCACATTGAATTGTAAAAATCTAATTCTTTATCCCTTTCTTACTCAGCATAAAGCTGATAAACCAGTTTTGTTGCTTGTGCTTCAAATTTAACAAAAATCATATGGTTTAGCAGGAGCTAAATTTTATTTACTGATGAGTTCTGCCAGCTCTTCCAGTGGGTGTTTTCCCCTGATGCCACTGCAGAAACGCGCTGGCAGTGCAGCTGAAAATATCCCTGCTCAGTTCCTTCCCAGCAGACAGTGGTGCCCTTATAATTCCATGCACTAATATAGGAGGAGAGCTTCATCCACCAAAAGAAGAGGGGAGGAGGGAAAGCCCAGGTTTAGAAGTTCAGTGACATGTGGCCCTTCATGTCACTGCGATGATGTCAGTGAGGTGCTGCTGTCTGGGGACGTGGAGGGTTTGTGCTCTCACAGGGGCTGCTGAAGTGTAGTATGTTAAATCAGCTTTCATGGATACCAGTCCCAATCTGTCCATCAGTGTGGAGTTACCTCCCTTGGCTCTCTGAGGGTTTGCTCCCATGGTATTGGTGGCATTTACCTCGTTCTTCATTATTTTTCCTCATTTTGATCTTTGCTGTGAGGGTGCAGAGGCACTGGCACAGGGTGCCCAGAGAAGCTGTGGCTGTCCCATCCCTGGAAATGTCCAAGGCCAGGTTGGATGGGGCTTGGAGCAACCTGGGATGGTGAAGGGTGTCCCTGCCTGTGGCAGGAAGGTTAGAACGAGATGATCTTAAGATACTTTCCAACCCAAACCATTCTGGAGTTCTGATTCTATAATGCTGATATATTTAACAATACTTTTCAGCTCGTTAGAACTGCACTGTGTCTTTGCCTCTAGGCACTTGAATAGCAATTAACAGGATCAGTACATAATGAGATACTCTCTGTATGTTGAAAGTCCTTCTTTTCTATTTATGTGTCTAGAGAACATCAAATGAAATTCAAACCTCTTGGGTGACTGTTTTTCCCCCCACTCTAGTGCTTTTTCTTGGTGTTTGTGAATCTTGGTCTCCAGGGATTATCACTCATGCCGATGGAATTAGGTGTCTGTGGTCCATCAGCACAGAAATTTTCCACTGACTATCTCTTTTGGCTTACCATCAGAACCTGAAGTTGGACAAACCCTGAGCTTTGGGAATATCTTCACCTTTCTGAACTATATCTTTTTGGCTGGAGCTAGATCCAAGAGCCAGCTGTACTCAAAGGCAGGGAAAGTTTGCATCTGGAGATGGATTTCAAGTCTTATCTATGCTTGATTTTTCCCCAGCTCCTCTGTGAGCTCCCCTGTACCACTGTGCAGTTGCTCTGACAGGCACGACAGAGATTTTGTAATTAGGAGCCTTCCATCATATGGTGTCCCTGCTGCGTTTCATCGCCAGCTGTCTTCCCGGGGCTGAGGAAGCCTTGCTTTTACCATGCTTCACACAGCATTAAACTGTGTAGAAAAGGCTAAATATTGTAGGCCAGATGCTGCTTTCCCTTTGCCTTTTATCAGCCTAGAGAATAATCTCAGTCCTGGGATGGCACCTTGCTCCTGTTAACCGGTGCCCAACTGCAGAAGGCTCCTGTTCCTCCTCATCCTCCTTATCCCCTGGCCCTTGGCAGAGGATTATTTCCACTGTGGGCTCCATGCTTGGGACCACATTTTCTTTTTCATTTTGGGATATTTTGGTGGGCTTCACTCCAATTACATCACAAAGGCAAGCAGAATATGTAGTGTTTTTTTCTTTTTTTTTCTCTCATATATATATTTTTAAAGAAATCCTTAAAACAGGCAGTGACATCTTTTAATATGACTGGAGCTAACCTCTTTTATTTATCCAATGAAACGGAAGTTTTCTGCAGTATCCACAACACCAACATGCCTTCTTTGAACTCCTCCCCATTTCCTTCTCCATTTTTATTTGGAAGTGCTCCTTATCTGCTTTTATCCTGCGAGGGAGGAATTTTTTGAGCCTGAAATGAAGAAGCAGCCCCTAAGGGGACTTTAATACAGAGAGGTTACAACTCAGACAATAATTTGGGTCAATTTAAATGGCATGTGGGTGTGGGTTTAAATAAATAGCTTTAACCTTTAGCTTACTGTTGAAACTGAAAATAGATACAGGGTTGGGCATATTGGAAGAAATGTGCCATTGCTGCCAGCATTACTTTGAATAAATAGATCTCTCTTCAGGGCTGTCAAACTAGCACCTTTGCCAGTAAGAAGCAATAAGATATTTTTTATTTTTCCTTTTCTATTTTTTAACCAGCAGCCAAGTCTAAAAGAAGCTCTTACTCCTTTTTTTTTTTCCTTTGCTGGTTTTGTATTCCCAGGCTTGCACTTGGCAATTTTCTTATATCACCTAGACTTTTAATAACATTCATACATCCCTGTGGCTATTTAATTGCCCTGTTACACCTGTATGTAGACTTTCCCTAACCAGTTATATCCTAAAGGCAGGAATTAGAGCACGTGTTGATCTTACTCAGTGTTTGCCGTGTTTCAGCCAGGAACTCTGTGAGCTGCTTATTCCCCACCTATTATTTGTGGCTCAAAAAGTAAAGGAGAGCTCATTTGCTTGATTTAGAGGCCAAAATGTAGTGGACCTGCTCTAGTTTAATAATAGTTCTCTCTAGGCTGAGCTCTGTCCCTGCTGCCCAGGCAGTAGATGTGGAATAGGTGTGAGCTCCTGTACTTTGCATCTTCAGAAGGACAGCAGAATTATGAGCAGAATTCATCTACGAACGTGCATCTAGTGAAGAAATATGAACTTTATTGTTATTTTAAGCTCATACCTATATGAAAATCTGATCCAGAGTACTGTAGTGTGGCAGCTACTCGTCCACAAAGTGATTTAAAAGTTGACAAAGATTCAAAGTCCAAATTTTCTGGCAGTTGGTGGGGGGGGAAGAGCAAGTTGTTGCTTTATCTGAGGGGACTGTAAAACCTTTTTGAAACTCAAATGAAACAAAGAAACCCACAAAGCAAATGTCACAGAATAATTTTCTTAATGTATCCAAGCTGATGGGTGACATTTTGGCACTAAATAGCAGCGTTATAAATGTTTGTTGTATCCTGCAGCCCTAACCCGGTCAAGCAGCTGAGTGCCCTTGCTCTTCCAAGCTGCAGCTGCATTTTTTTTCAAAGATCAATGGCATTAACAGCAGTGCAGGTCTCCCACCCCTCCGTAGGATGAAGCTCAGCAGCGTGGGAATTGCCTCGGTAAATAAGGTGCTGATAAAGAACTACCAACTTTAGATCTTGTAAAGGCAGCGAGGTTTCTTGGAGGAGTGCAAAGCTATTTTCAGCTGCTGATTTGCTCATGGAGCATAAATGTAGGCATGATGAAATACGCAGATAATGTTTCATAGTAACCATCTGATAGCTAATAATGGCGAAGAAAAATAGAGTCGTAAGTTTGGCGTGGGCTGCAGTTTTAGTACCATTTCCTTCTGCAGGTTGTTACTACTGGCTGTACCTGCTGAGCAGCAGATACGTAGTTGCAAAGCGTGCCAAGGACAAATAAATTCATTTTCACCTTTTATGCTGGAGCAGGTTGCCACCCCACTACAAAGAGGTTGCAGCCTTGTGTTCTGTAGAGCACTCTGTAGCGTCAGCCCCGCGTAGCTGCGCCACACCACGGAGTGCCACACTGTGGGAAGATGTTTGGCATACTTTTCCATTATAAAACACCTTAAATTTGCCTATGCAAAACAGATTGGGAGTGATTCACTAATGTGTGAGCAAATTTTGTAAGGAACATCTTTCGAAGAGCAGCAGAGTTGGTCATGGGGTTGTGATTTCATATTTTGTGGGTGTGGGGCGAGCTGTGGAGTTGCCGAGGCTGGGGGACAAACTGTGACAAGGTGCCACCAAGGACAAAACCTCAAGAGCTGAAGTCCAGAGGGTTGGACCTGATTTCACAGCAGTGAGACCAGTCAACATCAATGTTAAGGACTGAAAGGGAGATGCTTGAGAGAGGTAGAGAAATTCTTCCTTTTCAGGTTATCTGCCTACTCTCTGGTGAATCAAGATGAGGAAGAAAACAGCCCAGGTGGTTTAGTTGTTGTGTAACTGCTTGCAAAGGTTTCTCAAACCCTTCCCTGAAGCATCTGCTTTTGCTGCTGTCTGATTCAGCTTTATGGTCTAAACAGAGCACTTGTCTGATCTGCTATGGCAAATTTCAAATTCTGAATATCATACAGAATAATCCATAAGTAAACAGTGATATTCTCTGTAAGGCGTTTAACTTCCAAGCCCTGGGCATTTTTGTGGCTTTACGTGCATCCCTTTGAAACTTCTACTCTGCTAATCAGTGGAGTGTTCAAGGATCTGTGCAGCTAAGGAATGCTGGTCACCTTGAGCACTGAAGGCCACTTGTTGTGTTGTCTTCATCTGCAGTTGTTGTATGAGGAGTGGTCAGTGTTCTCTTCCCTTGTAACAGCAGTACTGAACATGTCCCTGCACCTGTGTGCCTGTGAGGACCTGCAGGGGACAGTCTGCTGCCCTGGGAGTGTGCATGGCTCTGTGCAGAGGCTGGAGGGCAGCCTGGCTGACACCCAGCGTTTTCGGTTACCTGTGCCAAATATAAAGGCAGGTGTGTGTGTGTGCAGCAGTGAGTTAGCACAAACAGCAGAAAAGGTGAATGTTGCAGAATGCCCTCCGGGGGACTGGAGCACCCTGCAGTGACAAAACCTGTCCTGGCTACACCACCTGATGTGCAGGAATCAGCAGCAGCTTGCCCTCTGACACTGGGCTGGGATGGGAAGGGTGAGTCTGGGCCGAAGATGTTGCTTATTCATGTAACAATTTGTGTCAAGTAGGCACTTTCTTGTTCCTTCCTTTTGATCTTTTTTTACGTACCCTAATTATGGATACAGTCTTGACAAAGATGATAAAGGGCCTCAGGGGTTATAAAACAGGAGGCGAGGTTAAGAAAATTATGTTTATATTCATTAGAACAGAAGAGATTAAGAGGGGTCATGACCAAGGTGTACAAAATCCAAAAAGTATTGAAGAAAAAATGATGCCACCAGAATATTTAAGAGAGAAGCTGTGAAGACAGGGGTAAGGGGAGAGCAGCTGGTATTTTGACTGGAATTGGTTGTGGGGCATTTTTTCAAGGGTGTTGCTCTTGGTGAGAAAAATTAACTTGTGCTGATCAGTGGGCTGTAGGCAGACAGATTAGGACACAGATATGTTGTTGGCCAGAATTATAGGATACATCATGCAACTTCTTTTTGGAAGTCTGAAGGGGTTGGGTTTGGGCAGAGAGTAGTGGATCAACAAGGGATTCACCTTTTGAGCTTGTTTGGAATAACGAGCTGGGGTGCCAAATGGTGGAAGGGGGAAAGTCCCACGTTTTCATATTGAAAATGCTTCATGCAAACTTGTTAACTAAAGCAGTACTGTGGAATAGAGGCTTTTGTGGGCTCTGTGCACAAAGATAATTTTGGGGGAGTAGCACAGCAAAGAAAGCTTTTCAGTAATGTGTATTGGTACAAATATGACAAACCAAAGCTGTGTGGCCAAGAGCACCACCAGCTGTGCAGCCACACAGGCTAAAATCAGAAGGAAATAGAGGCAAAATCAGTTATGGCTATAAAAGGTTATGAAATGACTTTAAACGCACTGGAAGTAAAAGGAAGGCAGAAGTCCATCAGGAAGAAAGGGAAGCGAATAAATGGACTAGAAGAGAAGACAGAAATACAAAATGCCATTATTTTGCACTGCTCTTCACAGAAAGGTTAATAACTGTGTCAGATCTGTAACAGTGTTCCCTGTAAAAGGGCTTACGAGCAAAGGCAAGAACAAGATAAGGAGTATTTAGGTAACTGTGATATATTTGGGTCAGTGTGGCCTTATGAAATGTACCCACTGAATTATTTACAACTCTCAGAAGCTCATGGAGAATAGGGCAATTGTCAGAATTCTGGAGGAAGGCAAACATAGTACCTGTCATCACAGAGGACACTACAAGGGAAACAGAGATTTGTAAATACCCAAGAAGATACAGAGCAAATTACCTGTGAGCACATACCTGTGAGCAGCACGTAGTAACTGACATGCTTTAAGCCCAGACTAATCTGATTTATTTTTCTGATTGTGTGACTAATACCCAAGAGAGGAGGGAAGCAAAAGCACTTTGTAGCCAGGAGTGTGATGCTCACGTGAGCATCGTGTTCTCATACCTGAGAGAAAGCTGAGACTTGTGACTGTCAAAGTTCTTGATCAGTGGATCACTAAATCTCTTTTAGCAGAGCCTCATGTGCCCAGCTAGCAAGGATTTCACTGTGCAACAACTACCCCTGGCTATACGCCTGGCTTTAGCAAAGTCTTAAAAGAGCTTTATTAATGTTTAACTCAGATGTTATTGGACATTTTAGCCATGGGGTGTGAGAAGTATCTGCCTTAGTAATTTTGATCAGTTGTTTGAATGATGGACCAAGAAGTACAATTCCCAAGTGTGGGGGAGCCCAAATCATTACAGATGAAACCCAGTTGCACATGCAGAGTTGTTGTATGGGGACCACTGCTTCAGGTGAGCTCAGGGGGTGTCGCTGTGGACCCTGAACTGAGGGGGGGCTGCTGTGACATGGTGGAACAGCTTTGGAGGGAAGCAGCAAAACCAGGTCTAGTACCTCTGTTATTAATCTGGGGTCTGCTGTACTGAGAAAATGCTGCAGCTTTACTGAGGGGAGCTAATGTGGGGAAGGGGACAGTACTGGCACATTCAGGGCTGTTTCAGAGCAGCTGCTTAAAACTTGAGTCATGGCCTCTTGTTACCAGACTCAAAACAGGTAGACAGTTGCCTTCATAACAGAACCAAAATTTCACAGTCTGTATGACGTGGAGCAATTTATCTACTGGTAAATCCAGTTACAGTCCTGATTTAGAAAAACACTGAAGCATCTGCTTAAGTTTTTGTCTGACAGGTTTTAACAGGTGCTAAAAGCTCTTCCCTGAATGAATTGCTTTGCTGAATCGAGATCCAATCAAGCATATGCTTGTGTTAGGAAAAGGATGTATGCAGTGCATAAGTTCTCTGAAGGGGGGAAGGAATATACATTAGGATATTTTTAAATGTCTATTTTTATAAATGCTTTCTCTCAATGGAAATTGCACAGACTGCAGCAACGTCCTCTTTGCTCTCTCTCCAGCATCCCTTCCCCAGTGCATTTACTATGAGAGAGCTTTGCCGTGGGCCATAGCCTGTATTGCAGTGGAGTATCACATACTGAAAATTTACCTAACATGGTGCAGAGATGTGGTGGGTGGGTGGAGGATGGGGAGCTAGAGGTGAGCCTTTAAAAAGTTTTCCTAAAGATAATTCTTTCTAAACACTCCTCAGGCTTTTGCATAAAGATTGCAGAGTAGGCATTCCAGCAGCTTAGACGAGCCCTGGATTTATGCTCTGTAATAAATGTATCCATAGGGTGCTGCGTTGTTGTAATGATAGCAAATGACAGTAAAATTAGGAGAATTAATAATGACCCAGCTTGAATAATTTAGCACTGTGATAAGTAAACTCTAACCTAATACTCAGCGTACTGGCAGAACTATTTACGAAACACATTGAATGCAGGAGTCTGAGGGGAATCTTCTATAGAAAACAAAGTGAAACCCTAATCACAAACAAATGCCATAGCATGTCATTAAGAGGATTAAGTGGCTTGAAATTGATGTCTAAGGCATTTTGGTTGATTGTTGCTAAAAATACCACATGCTTGCCAATTATCTTCTGTTTGCCATCCTCTCTCCTGCTAGTTGTCTGTCATGCAGTATTATCCTTGTTTTCCACCCCTGCCTCATACCAGGTCTTTATCTGCGAGGTTTGCAGCTTCGTGCCAGAGCTGATCTGGAATTCACAGCCTGATGTGTTGGCACTGGTTGGTGCCAAGCCATTAATACCTTGATAGCAAGGGAGAGGCCAGGTTCAGCAAACACGGGGCTGAAACCAAAGTGGAACAGCACAAAACTTCAGGAGTTAGCTTTTTAAATAGAAATGCTTGGGTTTTAGTTTGAAATACTGTTTTTTCCCTAAGAAATATTTTTTACATTGGAGTTAGCGGAGTTCTTAAAAAAAATTTAAATTGCAGTGAAGCATTTTACAAATAAATGAGTTCTGTATGGACTTGAACTCGTAATAGCGTTTTGAATAATTAATATTTCTGAAACTTTGACCTTTGGTCTAAGTAACAAATTTTTAACGGTAGAAAAATGTCTTACTCTGCCCTGCTTAGTGATTCTCAGCTATTACCTCATTGGTCTGTGCTTTGCTGAGAGGAAGGAGCTGCAGATGTATTTAGGCAAGTCAGATATTTCTGAGGGAAAGCCTGGAAAGTAGCATCCTTGTGTCTGAGTGAGTGTCACCATATGGATCGTTTCCGATCTGCTCCGGCTGTCAGCGAAGGAAGTGTTGCACCAAGCCCCCAGATACACGACAGGAGCCATGGCTGCTGCCATGGCTGTTCAGTGAGTGTAAGCAGCCCTGAGCAGCACAGGCAGCAGGGAAAGCTCCAGCTCTGATTCGAGTCCAGGAATTAGTGGGGAGCCTTGCACTCTGTGCAGGTGGCCACGGGAATTGTGCACGTGGAGCCTTCACCTGCAGCCCCTGGGATGTCCTGGATGTGGGCATGGAACAGCTCCAGCTCCAACCTGGTTTCACATTCTCACTTGAAATTTCACCCCATGTCATTCTGGGGGCACTGAATTATCCTGACAAAAAAATGTGTCTTCAGCATCGCTGGCTGGGTGTGGGTGTGAGCAAATTCTTCTGGCTTTTCCACTTTTGTGTCTTGTAGCCATGCAGTGCTGGGTTACACTGAGCTGTGCTGCTTTTGTAGTCAGGGAAAATTGGCACTGAGAGATACTGGCATGTCTGCCCTGTTGGCAAGAGGATCAATGTCCTGCATAATTTGAGAAAAGACAGAAGTCTCTTGTAGTGTGAGAGCTACACAGGGACAAAGAAACCTCAGGTTTTCAGTTAGAAGTTTTGGAGTTTGATTTTTCTTTCCCCTGTATCACTTTATAATAATAATAATAATATCAACAACAACAATACTAATCAAAATAACTGTCCTGAATCCAGCCATGTGAGATTGCAGTGTGAGATGCAGATATTTAAAGCCAGATTATTGTCCCCCAAGACTGAGGGTCAGACATTCCATGTTTCTGGGCTGCAGGCAGCTGCAGAGAAGTTGAAGGAGAGAAAATAAAGACAGCAAAGTTTTAAACTGTGGTTCAAGCCATTCCTTCTCACTTAAGATGAGATGCCAGATCTGCTGACCTACTGCCTCTCTTTCATGGATGCTTCTGCCCTCCGTGGCAACATAATTACAGCATGGTTGGAAGTTCAGACTGCAATCTGGATGTAATCATCCTGTATTGAGGACACCTGAATAAATAAATATTGATTGAAATCCTAGTTACTGTCTCCATGAGCGCTGCCTCAGGGCTGGCTCTTCAGGTTAACCTGTGCACTCTGCAGACCTCAGTCAAAGAGGGTTTCTACCCAGAGGGAAAACAAAAGTGACAGAAGTCCATCCTGCTGATGGCCGTGGTGCTGCAGCTCTTTAGTCATCCTGAACCTGCTGAGAAAGTCACGTATTTAAGGAATAGAAGGAAGAAGGGAAGGTGTCTGCCTGGTGAAAGACATTGCCAAATGGAATTAGGATTTGTGTCTAGACAGCACTCAAAATTCGCCTTTCATCCTACATCAAGGTAATATACAAATTGTTCTGTAAGCATTAGTAATTTAATTGTATTACTTTGAGGACGCATGCATAAATAAGCATTGAATATATTTGCTATCTTGCAAATGGAAATGAAGCTAAAATACCAGCAAAGGTGGAGACGCCTCACTACTGGTTTTTCTTAACCCTCCTGTTCTGGCTGTGAGCTGGATTATTTTGGGTCACTGTTTCCCTCTTCAGTTGATTTAACCCAGTGTAATCCTACATTCACTGAGCATTTAGATGACCAGGTGAGATGCAATCTTCATAAATTATTAAGACCAGTGGAAGTCCTTCACACTGCACAAAGGATTTTGGCTCAGAGTGGTAAAGAAGCTTGCTCTGAGTCACAACTGGCCTCTTTATAAAGGAGAAAAAACCTTATGAAAAAACAAAATGTAACAGACTATAAATGAAAGAAATGTAGTTGTATATCAGAGCAATCCATTAAACACACACAACCTGCTGAGAGATGCTGCAGTATCACTCACTCTTCTCTAAGTCAGTACATAAACTTGTTTTTAATTTTTTTGGCAGACTTATAAAGCCAATTATCTTGGTAATAAATATTCAGCTTTAATGGGCAAGTAAATAATTAATGTTATTGCCTTTGCAAATTTAGCTTTTCACTTATAAATTAACATAATTAAAATAGTAATGTTTCAGTACGCATTTTACCAGCCAAAATCTAAATCAAGCAATTAAACTGTAGGTTTTTCACATCAAATGAGTTGAGTTTATAATGATACAAACTGTGGGCATAAATTTGCTTTTCATGGTCAGATTCATTATAGAAACATGAAGAAAAAATATTTTGCAGTAGATGTAATCAAGTATATTATTTGAAAAACCATTAATATATACTTTAACTACTTTTTGTTGTCCTTTTGCAGTGAAATAGGAAGGGGAAAGCACATTTCCCATGAGTCTCTGGCCTAGCAATAATTGCCTGTGTATAATTGTAATGGCCAGTGTACAATGGCTGTCAGTGCATAGTGGCTGTCACATCTCTTTGGATTGATTGGAAAACCACAATGCACAGTTTGGATCTGAAAAGGAAAACATTACTCTGTACTCATTAATGTAAAAAACTCCTGTCTGAGGTACACAGACTGCAAATTTGATCATACACTTTTCTCCTCTACTTATTGTTTTATATTTTTTGTGAGGAGCATATGCTGTCCTCCCATGTCAGTGTTCCAGCTTAGTGAGCAATCAGAGTAGAAAAGCTTTTCTTGATAAGAGGAGATGAGTTAGTAGGAACATGCAACTATTTCTACTCTGAATGCAGCTCAGAGCTGGTGAAATTCAGCCTTTTCAGTAGTTGATCCCCAGGAGCAGAGTGTGTGCCTGTAACTTCACGCTGGCTCAAGGCTTCAGGAGGTTGCATCAAAATTTCTGAATTTTCCTGTGAGATGCAGTGAAACTATATGGCTTCTGGAAATTAGAAGCTCCAGGGGCATCAGACTGTAGGAACTTGAGCCATTCTCTATTTTGTTTTTAAACTGGGGATGTCACAAGAGCATTTCAGTTTGTATGACTGGTGTCAGTTTTTGACTCTTAAAAAGACTACATTTTGGTAGAAATGGGAAAAGCTCAGAAGTGACTCTGACATTCATCTGTAGACAAGGACACACACAGATGAAAACTTGAAGTCTGAAAATTTGGTCAGAGAAATCCTGAAAGCTTGCACTGAGAACCCAGAGCCACAGACATTTCTGGTCTTGCAGTCTTCACAGATTATAATTTATCATGGGCTGAACAGTCTATTTATATAGCTCCTCAGAATGTTTCTAAGAGCAGCGTTTTGCAAACTGCCAAAGGTTTGCAGATTTGTGATGAGAAGAATTCCTCGATGCACAGGCTTGCCCACATCCAGACCTGCTCACTGACATTTCTACAAGCTGTGATTTCATAGTCCTTTCGTGTCCCAGAACCCAGTGGGAAAATTTATCCCTGGCAAAGGCCCACTGAAGTCACACCAAAGATAAATTCAAGTCAATGAATTTTATTTTAGTGATGTTCAAACTGTTTGCAGTGCTATGCATGTAAGTAGCTAAAGCCTTTTTTGCAATATCCAATTGTTTAGGCTTTCGTGGACTAAAAAAAAAAACCTTTGAGCTGAATTCTTGCTAGTTGGCTTAAATTCATGCAGAACTGCAGCGTGGTTTTGAAACAATATTATCTGGAGTTTTAGAAGCACTGTAAAAAGAGGAAAAGCACTCTAAACTCTCATTCATGATATCTGTGGGTCCATATTTCCAAAGATATTTTAATTGGACACAGTTATGTGCTGGTGTGTTGAACTGTGGGTGGGAGAGCAGCAATGAAGCACCTGATGGCACAGGCACTTCTGCTAACTCTGCGTGTCAGTGTGCACCTGTAGGAAATACAAATTCTTATCAGTAAAAAGGCCAATTTCTATCTCAAATGCTGCCCTGTTAGAAGTAGCTTTAATCTGTATTTAATTATTGTACTTTAGCCATGTCTAGATTTAGATGGGGTTGAGGTGCCCTGTATGGTTTCTTTGCCAGTGGTGGCTAAATGAGTCTTTTCATGTCATGCCAAGCCCTGCCTGGGTTTAATGACATATTTCTGGCTGGGGTCTGGCCCTGGAGTCAGCAGCCTCGAGCTGTGTCTGACAAGAATCCAGCCTGTTTTGTAACAAGGGTATTCTAGACCCCCTGACGTTCCATGGTCCCCTTTTAGCTATTCTGGTTTTCAGCACAAATCAAAGATTGCTCTGGGGCACCTGAGCACTGAAGGCAGTTCAGGCACTGCTGTTCAGGCTGGCTCTGCCAGGTGCTGTATTTCTGCTCCTTTCTTCAGGATTTACAGCACTTGAAGGCAGCGTTTCCCCACGGAAGCACTGTGACACTGCCTTATTTTATGGGTGAATTACAGTATTTCAGGTATTTGCTGACTTTGTCCAAGTCCAACAAACCTCTCTCTGAGAGCAGGCAGCAGGAGCTGCTTGCCTGGGTGAGCTCGAGATCTCTCCCATGTGGAGGCTGAAGAGGGGGCTGTGTGTGGGTGTTTGGAAAGGAGAGAGAACATTAAGGGAGCTGTGATTTGCAATTGCAGGTGCATTGTGGCTGTGCAGTGGAAGGCCAGTTTCTGGGGTTTGCAAGTGCTTCTCTTCCCTTGTGGTCCTTTTTAACCTTTTTGCATCGGCTTCTCCAAATTCCTGACACTTTTCCTAGAGAGCTTCAGCATCCTCCCACAGCCCCAGGTCTGCTCTGGCCTCTTCTTGGCTCCCCAGTGCACTCCCCAGTCAGGTGCTCACCTTGTTCTCATCCCTGGTGCTGTGCCAGATCACATCGTGCCCTCTCCTGTGTCCTGCTCTGTCCTTTCTGCTGAAATTAGGGCACGGAAAGGCTCTAGGGCTTTGCCAGGCTTCTGTGCTGGCTACCAGTTCCAATTTAGTTTCTTTCTCTTCAATTACGCCATCCACATAGGAAGAAGGACATTTTGGAAGTCAGGCTGGTGTTTTTCAAGAGTTGTTGAATTTGATACGCTCTCCAGGCTAACAGATCTCTGCACTGAGTGAGGGGCCTTTCTGTGTCATTCATGGGCTTTGTTGACTCCCACCTTCCCTGGGGTTGTAAGAGCTGCAGCAATGGGTGGGATTTTGTAAACACCAAATTTATCTAAACTTTGCAAAGTTTGCAAAATGACCAAAACACAGTTGTTTTTCTTAATACAACTAAAGTTGGCTTAAAGCATCGAAGGAGAAGCACATTCTCAGGAAATGCAGCAGAGTTTGCAGTTTTAAAAGTCACACACAGATGCTGTGTGACTTTTAAAATCAACAGTTTGAAAATAATAACCTGATATTATAATGGAAAACCCTACTCAGATTCTGGCGTGACAATTGGCTGACAGCTGTGCGTCCTCCAGGTGCCACAGAATCCAATATACTTGTAATTTCTCTGACATTTGGGGTACCAGCTTATCCCAGTATGTTCCACAGAGATAAACAATAACATTACAGAGTTAAGTGACTTTGGAGATAAGTAACTTAAGCAAAGGACAAAAGGTTTTCTGAGCAATGACATTGAATAGTAGATGGAGGTATATGCATTTCCTTATTAATTTTCCAACAGGATATGGGATAGAAGTGGCAGTAACATAAAACAAAAATCTCTGAGCAGTGACAGATCAGGACAGCAAAGGCAGTTGTTACTTCTGACCATTGTTAGTGCAGGCCCATCATAAAGCTCACGGATTCCAGTGAGAATAGAGTGCAGCCAGTGCCAGGAAGGTTGGGAAGTTTTATCTGAGGTGTTCCAATGGGAGAGTCCCTGAACCAAACCAAATTAAATTTAAAAAAAAAAAAAAGAAAAGAAAAAAAAGGGAGGAAAAAACAAAAGAAAAAAGGCAAAAGCACTTCTGAAGAAGATACAGAGAAGTCAGTTTTGGATGGCAAAATAGAAATGCACTCAAATGATAATAAAGTTAATAGTGGTTAAGTTAATACCTTTGATAGAGAAATATAGTATGTGTATAAAAAGCTTATGCTCTAGTGTCCTGATCCTGTAATAAAATCCCCTTATGTGCTATCAGCTGGGGTAAAGAGATGGAAAGGTACTGGGACCTTCTAGTAATAAACAGCATTCTTCAACCTGGAATGCACTTGAATTACAGAACATAGAAAATACATCCCAGAATAGTTTCAGAGCACTTACTTTGCTTGGGTAGAAGTTTTTGTTGGGATGGATCAAAAAGTGTTTTTTCTCTGGTTAGCATAATTCTGTGTTGTTGCACAGGTTGATACATTCTGTTTCCCTTGGGTCAGCTGAGGTTTTCCCAGCACATCCCACCCCTGAGCACTGTGGTTGCAGACTGGAGCCCTCGTCCTGGGAACACCCTGGCAGAGGTGTGTGGATAGGTGAGCCACAGGAGGAGAGGGAGAAGCTGGAAGAGTGATAATCTGTTCCAGCTTTTGCAGAACATCTGTCCCTGGCTCAGGGATGAAAGGGCTGAAGAGGATAAAGGAAAAGAAAGGCACTGACTTTGCCTTACCAATGAGTTAAGGACTCTGCCATCCTAAATTTGGAAAGGAAGCTTTTTAATGAGCTGGGAAACAAGGTAATGTTGATGCCCTGCACTTGGGGCTGGAGAAACTTGTTTCAAATTTGTGATGAAGAGACCTGTTTGAACCAGTAACTGTGGAAGCGAGACCTGTAGCTTAACTGTGACACTGAGATGAGTGACGGGATTGTTTCCTTGTTAGGTTCCCATTTTAGGTTAGAGTAAGAGGAAATCCACTTAGATATTGTTCCATCAGTGAAGGCTGTATCACACAGCTGCTTCTGGTACAAACCTGTCACCTCTTGTTGGGAGAACTGGGTTCATTTCATTACTCGATTATTTTGACGAGCTGTCCAGTTAAATGGAAGCTGGGTGCTACTCACTGCTGAAGTGAGTTCAGCATTGCTGCTTTTCCCCCCACAAATGTGCTTCCAGCCCTTTGAAAGCATTATTTGACAAGGACATATGCACTGCAGTAACTTCATCATCGCTTTCAATTGAACTGGCAGAAGAAACAATAATCTCCTGAAAGAGCTTCAGTACAAGGGCAGATGTAAACGCCTAAGGAGCCCAAGAGATCTTATTTTATAGTCTAAGCAGACTGTAATAGTAGGAGTAATAATAATAAAAACACTTAATAGTGTAAGGCAGCATTGGCAGCTGGAGAGTTAGACAGTAACCTGCAACTTAATGCTTTTGAACTTGGGAAGCAGCTTTGGTTAAAACCAAATGCCTGCTGAAGAAAGGAGTTTATATTATTTCAAATTGGAAGTATTTCCATGGCAGTTTTTGGATTCATTTTCAGGAAGTATTATGTGCAACAGCAGCAAAACCTGTGCAGTGTCATAGCATTTTCTAACACAGCAAGATATTAATTACACTCTTGAACCTCAGAGTGTACCATTGATGCTATTACGATGGGAACAGTTCCTTCAACAAGGATGATTAACCACTTATTTCCTTTTTCCTGGATACCATTAGTTTGTACTTGGATAACAAAAATCAATGCTGATCTTCAGCAGCATCACAGTATTCTATGGTATTAATCTCAGTCAATGTATTCTTTTTATTATTGCCTGTATTCTTTAATTGAGTTCATTTCCCATCACACCACCAGCCCCCACAAAATTTCTAATGGTGGGTGTTATCCCTTGAATTGCAGCTCTCCTATTTCACTATTTGTTTTGTTGGCAGGGAAGGGAAACAAAAAAAGCACCTCCAAACAGCTGAGTGCCAGTAGTGCTGATGACTTCTGTTTTATTTATGTTTTGCACTGAGCCATGGTGAATGATAAAGTGTGTCTGGGACACGGCCGTGGGCAACACTCGAAGTGTTATAGCTGGAAACGTGCCAGAGTTGCATTGCTACCCATTTTTTACCATTAGCCTTCTGGAAGGAGAGATTCAAAGTCTCGTTTTATTCCCTTCTTCACCCGTGTCACCTTTGCAGTGAATTAATGTGAGATCTTTACCAGAGATGGAGCTGACGGCCTGAGCTGTTGCTCCCACAGCTTCCCCCGGGACTGGAGCTGTGAGGAGTCAGGAGCATCCTTTGGGATAACAGAGCTTGGCGTGGAGCTGGAGCCTCTGGTGGGCTTGTGCTGATGCTGTCCTGGAGCTCAGCAGGAAACTCTGAGCTTGATCCCCAGGAAAAGGCAAAAAGCAGCAGTTGTTCCCTGCTCAGCTGTGTGGGGACTCATGTCCGAGGCTGTAATTAGGAGATACACCTGCTAATGAATTGGTGTAATCCCCTGCTGTGTTCAGAGTCTGCTGGGGGATCTCTTTTCCTGCCTTTGCAGAGGCAGGTGACCTTGCTAAATACTTAGCAGTAAAAATGTGTTTTCCCTTGCCTGTTTCACAGCCTTTATTCTGGCTCTGCCAGTGGAGCTCTTCTTTGTTAATTGAAAATATTTACCCAGTTTTAGTTTCAGGGAAAGAGGGAAGTTAGAGGAATATACATGAACATGTTCCATATGTGTCATACACATCTACATGAATGCACACACATATGGAATTCTGATTTCTTAATGGCCACGCTAGCAATAAAAATAAAAGAAATTTAATATTTAAGCAAGGAGTTATGTTTTCAATTATTTTTCAGTCACCAGTCACTTTAAATATTTAATCTTTTCTACGCCCAACTAATTTATTCAATTGCAATTAGGTAGATTGTAATTAATTTTTGATGAGACAAACTAATACTAATTTGATTATCTACTAGACTGTAATATTTGCTCGCAGATGTGTTGTTTAGCTTCTAGATACCTCTTTTTTGCCCTTGCTGAAGTTGCAAATGCTCATCAGTGTTGCCAGAAGGCCCAAGCTGTACCTTAAGCTGCATGGCACACAAACATAAGGATGAGTGTGCTGGGTCAGAGGAGGGTCCAGCCAGCTCCTGTCAGCACCCCGACAGGGATCAATAGTTGATGCCTAAAGACAAGAATTAAGAACAGGGCAAAGGTACAGCAAGGCTTCCTGAGAGACAGAGAGTCTCCCAGACTTCATTGATTGGTGGCCTGGAAACATCCCAAGATAGAAATGGTGTCTTCAAATTTAATATTTGAGCTTATTTGTTACGTCTAAAGTATATAGTTATTTTGTATAATTCATGCTTTCCATCAGCAAAGGGCTGAGATTCCTCCAAGGGAAATACTCTCTTTTTACTGGAAAAATGTCTTGTCTGCCTTTTCTGATTAATGAGAACATCCATATGCTGGCTTTTGTGAGTGGAAGACGAATCTGATACCACTTAACTGTGTTAACTGAATGTAAAAATCTGAAGTGGTGGGATAATGAAAGTAATTTGCAGTTTGTCGGTGTGTTCCCTCCGATCAAAGACGAGTGGGGGAGCACAGCAACTTGGAAACAACATAACAAAATTGTGGGATTTCTAGGACATGGGGCATTTCTGCAAGTTCAGACTTGTTCAGGTAGGAGCAGTGCCAGCTCCTGCAGCATGTGCAGGCTGAAATGGACGATTTCTGTGTCAGGGATCATATGGATTGGGGTTGGAAAGGATCTTAAAGACCGTCCAGTCCCACCTCCTGCCACGGGCAGGGACAGCTTCCACTATCCCAGGTTGCTTCCAGCCCTGTGCAGCCTGGCCTTGGACCCTTCCAGGGATGGGCAGCACAGCTGCTCTGGGCAGCCTGTTCTCACTCTGCAGCCCTGGGATGCTCCTGAGGCCCTGGGCTTGGCAAGAACTGCCCAAAGCTCAGGAGGTCCAAGAAGCATCTTGGCAGCTCTGTGATGGGCTCTCCAGGGTCCGTGACTGAGAGGGAAACCAGCTGGACACTGACCATCAAGTCAGGAGTGACCTCCTGAATGTGAAGGGTTTTTTCTGCAAAACTGTGCAGGTTTGGGCAACACAAATGGCATATATTCTTTTTTTTTTTTTTTAATTGTATTTTTTCTTCTTTTTTTCCCCTTGTATGGTTCTGAGCCAACACAAATTATATCTCATGAGGGTTTCCATGCATTTATCTTTTGTAGATTTTTACTTTATTGCTGACTAGGATGGTCCCTGGCCTGGCTCCCTGCCTCTGTATTGTTTGGTGCACATCAGCAGAGTGTGGAGGAAGCACATTGCCTTCAGACTGGAGCATCTACACTTTGCTGCTCACTGGAAAACTGGCCATTGATTTAATTACATTAAGTTGCCCTATTTCAGTTTTATGAGAGATGGGAATTGTGCACACTCAATGCATTTGGTCATGAATAAAGTTATTTTCACCTCCATATCCACACCTCCTGTTGCTTCTCCTCCTTCACATTAATGCATATTCATTGGCAAACTGTACTATACAGGAACTTTCTCAACCCCACCTTTCCCAGTCTGAGCCCAGGCCCCTGCACTCAGGTTGCAGTGATGGTCTGGTCCTGTTGCTGTTACTTCCTCTACTCAGCTGATGCTCTGGTTAAGGCACAAACATGTAGTGCTGATTTTCTTTAGTGACTATTCTGTGTTACAATTTACGAGTAGAAATGAAAAAGTAATTGTAGCTGTGCTCTCCAGAGATAAAATCCCTTAAAAGCAGTAGAATTAGGTCTTCCTGCTGCCTGCAGATCAAACTAGTGCAGCATCAGCCATTCCTGTGCCCATAAGTCACTCAGCAGCCATTTCAGTTGGCAGTCTGATTTTTCATGGTTGGCCTGGAAGAGGACAGGAGCTGTGAAGATCCACTTTTGTCCTTCATGTCTGAGTTCAAGAGAGGCAGGAAGTCTGCAGATGTGTGCAACAATCACAGGGCTGAGGTCTGCCACCCTGACTCCTGGGTGTCCCACAAGGTGTTGTGGAGCCTTTAGGGGTGTATGTAACATATGAGGTCCAGTAAAGTAATTAGTGCTAAATAAAGTAAATTTATTTGATTGTTCTGATCTGTGTGACTATGTGTGCTGTGTGGACTTCAACAAAAAAAGAAAAAACCCATTATGTACATTTGTGTGTTTGTATATATATAAAAGGCACTATGATGCTGACTTCCAGTATGCACAGTTTCACGTGCTGGTTGCTGAAATCTTCCTTCTTGCAAGCCCAAAACCTAATGTGTTTTCCAGATAGGTGTAACCTGTTCATGGGTTCAGGGTTTCTTGTGAAGGTGTAATGGGATTCTGTGGTACTTTGAGCTGCCACGGGCTTTCTCCTCTGAGGGAAACCTCTTGTGTACCTCGGGTGTTTCTTCCCTTTGCTTTTTATAAAATTCCTAGGCAAAGTTAGATTGGTTTCTTCATGGCTTCTGAGTTAATTTTAGCTAAGCATCTCTGGGTGTGGTTTAAGGATGTGAGCCGTGGGCATATCTGACATAGGGAGCTCAGATCCTGCTCTTTCCTCAGTCCTCACCTGTTTTGTGCCGCTGTGCTCAGTTTTGCTTCACAGGCTGTGTGTGGGTGAAGGGTGATCCTTTGAGTGGTTCCCATCTGCCAGGGATTAGGGATGAGCATTTGCACTTCTCAGGGCTGCTCTGAGGTTTCTGCTTGCTGGCAGTGCTGCTGCTGGTGGTCGCCTCCGTCACTGTCTCACCTGGTGTCTGCAGCGAGGCCCCACATCCCTGCTCAGTGCCAGGGTCTGACCTCTTGGAAACTCTGAGCACATCTAGCAGTGACAGTGGGCTAGAAAACGTGGTGGTGCCGAGCCCCCTGCTCCCAGAAAACCCCAGGACATTTGCTAGTCTCTGACAATTGCGTTGGAGGCAGAACTTTGGGAACTGCTCCGTGTTGGGCTGGCAGTCACGACTTCCCATCTGCTGTGAGCTCCTAAAGCTTTGAATTTCTTGACTATGAGCCATTTTATTGTGCAGAGTATTAAGACTGAGGTGATGTCTCTGCTTTTAATATGAAAGTCCTGTTATTCTTCAGAAATGCCATAATGAATTAAAATATTTCCTATGGAGAAGTGCATTACTTACTTTTGTGTTATGATATTGGACTGGAATAAAAAGCAGCCAGGCTGTCATTCATTTCCTGGTCTAGGGACACTATAAAAGTAGTGTAAAGCAAGAACAGCTTTGCACCACAGTTCTTGAATTCAGTGATTGCCCTGAGAAGGTGCCACACATGATGGATTGTCACAGACTCCCTGTCCTGCCTTGACATTTCATTCCTATACAATGTTGTCTCGTGTTCTGCTCTGAATCTGCCAAACAACTGACCCTAGAATTTAATGCCACACCTTCTTCTCTTTTCTTTTTCTGAGCAGCATCTTCTGCAGCTGAGGCTCTGAAATACTGGAGGACACTGCATCTTCCTCAGGGACACGGGCAAGGGAGAGCTGGAGCCTCTGGGGGGCTCGGAAAGGAATTGTGGTTGGTGGTCGCCTGAGGAGCTTACCTTCACCCCAATGTTGCTCTGAAACGAGTCGTGTCCAACAGTCAGGTTTGGCAAGGTATGTGTTTTTTCCCCTGCTCTTGTATTTTTGCTCTTTTCTGAGTGTCTGCATATGGGGAAAATGGAGCATTAGCAGCCTTTGAGTTGATTGCTGTATTCATGCCATGCTCATACTGTGTCTGTAAATAAGCTCTGCTCTCCCTGAATTTAGAAAGCGTTCACCAGGAGTGAAATGTTTTTATTGTCTGGGGCTTGAGGGGGTGTCTGTTCATGGGAAGTTCTTTATTGAACGAAATGCTCGCTGATGGTTGTGTGTTGCTGCTGGTGATGGATACTTGGTGATAGGAATCCATGTTTTGAAAATCCCACTTGTTGTGTTTCACTAATGACTGTAGTTCTGAGGGTCAGAGAGGGGGAAAGTAAAAGGAGATGAAGTAGCCCATTTGTAATTCAGCCCTGTGCTTTCCTTTGTGCTTTGTATATTCTCACTGTTTGCAAAGGATGGAAATACCACTACCAATTTCCTGTATAATCCTACTCCCCCTTTGTTGTGTAGCACTTAAAATTTTTGCCTGTGGAGTGTTCTCATACCCACACAAATGTTGCCTTGGATGTGCTGGAACTGTAGCAAGGCAACATGCAACCATTTTCTAACAAGAAACTGAAGGCCAGGACGTATTGTTGATGAAGATTGTGCTAGATGAGATTTTAGGGTAATAGAGTCTCTGATTCTATGGCTTCTTTCACCTAGGTCAAGTTATTTCTGTGAAGGCAAAGTTTTCTGATTAAAAAAAAAAGACAACAGATTTAAAGCAATGGTTCCCAGATCTCAATAGAGTGGTATCAGATGATATTATCCTTTTTCATTTAGCACATGGGTATTGACTTCCTCTATATGACTGAACCAGCACTGTAATCTTGTGGAGAAAAGTACAGCAGCAATATAACACCTGTGCTTGGTGTCAGTGGAGGAGCAGGGAAAACAAGTCAAGACTTTCTTAAAAGCCTCTAAAATAAACCACGTTGCAGGTGAGTGTACATTAGTTCTCCTGCTTTTGATCTGGTGGCACTTGTCACGTTAGCTCTGGAAACTGTGGGCTCAAACTCTTATGCTCCAGCAGAGCTCTGCCAGTGTCTGGCAACTGCAGGGAAAAGTTGTTTGGAAGAGCTTAAATTGGGTGCTTAACTTTTAAATGTTGAGGGTCAAGAAAGGTCTGTTCCAACCACAGCATGTGCTGTTAATTTGTACAGGAATTTCCAGCAAACAGCACGGTTGCCAGGGCGAGGTTCCCGTCATTACAGCACGGCACAGCTCTGCTTGTCTGCCTGCTCTGGTTTCTGGAAGAAGAGCTTGTTAAACATTGCTTCTGCCTTTATTATCCTCTTCTCTTCTGTTTATTTCCAAGCTACTGCTCTTCTGATTATAACACTTAAAAGGAAAGGTTGTAGGAGAGGTATTTCATAATCAAGAGAGCTTCGTGACTCTCGCAGAGAAAAAATTGGCACTATTAGAATATAGAAATCACAGCAGTTTAGTTTATTTCTTGTTTGGGTTTGAGATTTCTGAGTTGAAATAAGAAAATCTTCCTTGCAATGAGTTTTGGTACCCAGGGTGTCCCAGGGTGTGAGTATCTGCTCCAGAGACATTGGTTGTTGGTGTGACCGTGGTGCTGCTCCTGCCTTGGACAGGGGGGTAGTAAATGAGCTCCCCTGTCATTCCTGAGCCAATCCAGCTCTCACTCTAAGGTCTGTACAATTGATTTGTGTGGAACTATTATTCAGGCATTAAACTCTAGGTTGGACTTTGATTATACTTCTGCATTTTACTTCGTGACCATCAGATCTAAAACTTGGTTCTTATTTAAATCTCACACTTATGGAAACTTCATCTTTAAGAACATTGCAGGTTGAGAAGGTTGTGCTAAACTATAAAGATTTGGCCAAACTGTTGTTCCTCACTTAGGTAGATGAGGCCCTTCTTTATTGGTTCTCTCCATCTCTGGGGTCTCGTGATTACCAGAGTACTTGACTGCCATCAACTTTTTCTGTTCTCACAACACCCTTGTAAGACAGAAGTGCTACTTATCCCCATTTGGTAAATGGTGAATAAGAAACAGAGTCACTTCTAGGTCACTTTTAAGTGGCAAACATCTGTCCCTGATTTTCAGGCAGTCCAAGTGCACAAGCTGCAGCCGATGCCCGCAGCTGGAGGCACACAGCCCTGGCTGAGCACAAGATTTGGATCTGGACCTTCCTGAGGTCACTGCTCCCACCTAACCCAGTTTCTCCCACGTGTCCTGCTCTCCCAGGTAGAGAGGGTTTTAATTAAGTGATTACAGTAACACTTAATGACATTGGGACCCAACGTTTCCCTCCCTACCTCTACTGAAAACTGAAACATCTGTTCAAATAATGTGAGCTGAATTCTTTCACGTTTGCAGCAGAGTGTTTGCTCACGTCAGACGAGCAGATTCCCTTTTAGCAACATCTATGAAATTGTGCTGATGGTAATCTTATTGTATGAGGAATTAGTTTAAATGGATCTGCAGATAACGTGCAGAGCAATAGTTTTTTTCTGAAATTGCTCATTTTTAGATTAGTAGAATCTGGTTAGTAAAATGCTCTGTTTGGCTGAAAAGGCACATTTAATAAATATGTAAGAGAAATTTTTAAGTAGCCATTAAACATAGTTAATAAATTTTATCTTGCAAGTAGAATTGGAAAAAAACCTGTTCATTTAATGTGTTTTATGGCTCTCATAGCAATTAATTGTCTTCATTACATGAACATAAATCCTCAGTGTAATTTACCTTTTTCAGATTAATTGCTATGGAAATTTTCCCTTTGCTTTGTTTAGACTAGTAATATTATTTCTCTTCTCTAAAAGTTGAATCTCAACATCACATTTTTGACCTTTTCCAGATGTTCTGTAAATCAGTTCCAGTTAAAAAAACCTCTTTGTGCTCCAGGCAGTGCAGGCATGGTGTTGCAGCTGTGATGCTCTGATCAGGTGAAGCAGAGACTTCAAGCCCTGCTTGACCTGCAGCAGAGCAGTGGGCAGGTCTCTCTCTCTCTCATTCATTGTATTATGTGGTCTGATAAAAACTTATTATTTCTTTCTTCAAATTTTTCTTGTTTCTTATATGATTTCATTTATTAAATCAGGAAAAAACCCTCTGATTTTATATGGCTGTGGGTTTGGCTCTCATAGTAAGACTAATGAAACTTTTCAGTGTCTTTGCTGAGGGGTACAGGTGGCTGTGTCTGAAAATTTGTCAGTAAAACTGTCCTCCAACATTTTTGAGGGAAAATTTTGGTTGGAGCATCTTGGGATTGCTGCTTGAATTCCCAAACTTAACTTAAAGCTGTATTTTGATTAAAGGCTTTATTCCCCTGGGTTGAATTTTGCACACCTAACAGGACAAGAGGACAGCGTGCAGGATCATGTTTTACATATGTTTTGTTATCAGTGAGCAGGCTGAGCTTGTTTGCATTTATGCAAATGTTTTCTAGTGTTCCTCTGGACTGTTTTGCCAGGGTGAGGAAATAAAACAGCTATTATATTTGCATGTTTTTGTTGCAAGATCAGCAGACTGGCTGTTAAGGTATCAATTCCCTTGATGATGCCACTCCTGCAGCCCCATTCACTCAGCTTCTCCTCACAGGGCTTTTATTGAATCCATCAACCTGACACATATCAAAGCACAATTTCTGATAACAAATATCTTGTTGTAAAATGAATTAAAGAGGTGATAGCAGCGGCAGAACCGAGTTGAATTTCTGAAAGAAAATAAGAAACTCCAATACTAACATGAGATTCTTAAGATACCAATCACAGAACAGGAATATGATAGTCCTTTACCTGTTCTCCTGAAGTACTGAGGAGTCAGTGGGTCTGTCTGAAGTCATACAAATGGCCTTGCTCCTGGGCTGGCAGCCCGTGGCTCTGCCTTCTGCCTTCTGATGTTTGTAGTGGTGCTTCAGAGAGCGGGATGGAGTTGGGGTTTGTTTTCTTCTGGAGATCTCTCCCCTGCGAGGAGCAGCAACCTCCTTGTAACAACTCCTCACTCCAGCCGTGCAGAGGTCTGGAGACTGAGGGGTGGGAAATGCTGGCTCTGAGTGGAGAACCTGTTCTTTCAGAAAACAAAGCAGTTTGGAGCCCCTTGTCCTCTGCAGAGCTGCTGCTTGGCAGCCCATGGGCTGTGTCTTAGGCAGAGTCCAGCCAGGGTGGAAAAGGGCCTGTGTTTCTTTGGGCTGCAGATGTTTTGAAATTAGCTGGCTGAAAACCTTTGTCTGACAACAGATTTTCTCTCTCTCCTTGCAGCCTTCTCCTATCTCTTTTGCTCTCTTCATCCTGCTTTTCTATTCCATTTGGTTTTGCATCTCTCAGAGGACAAGCAGCTTCTGGCAGGGCTGCCTTTGCACTGGTACTGTTCTCACTCTGCCCAGGCTCACTTACCTCTGATTTTTGGCTAGCAGGCCCTGTAAAATACTAGCTAGTAATAATCATGCTTTTTGCTCTGAGGCAGGCCTGCTTTCTGGATAAGTATCCACTGACAGTTTGCAGCCTAGCAGAGAGGAAGAGGAGGGCAGCCAACAGCTGATGTGGAAAATTAATTATGAACTGCCATCCTCGTGCCATGTAGTTAAGGCAGTTCTGCATTGCAAGCTTTACATCCAGCTGCACATCTCCTTCCTGAAATAGTGGGAATGCTGCCAGAACAAAGCTTAGTGGAGAATGTCTCGTGTGGGACTGATCACTCAGGATGCTCTGGAGCCTTTACTGCTCTGCTTGCAGCTGTGACACCACCCAAGGAGTAATTTTTTACCTTTTGTTGGATGAATGTTTAGCTTAATCGTGCATCCACGTTGATAAAGATTTGTGAGTGTGGTGGGGAAGTCACCCGTGTCCCCTCTGCAGTCAGGGAGCAACATTTTTGTGTTCCAATGTAGTGGTGACTTGGTAATGTTCAGGTTTAGAGGAGCTGCAGCTTTTTATATTTTCATCCTTCAGGATGACATATTTACTTCACAATGATCCTCAAAAACTGGCCTCGTACATGGAAGGGGGGAGTTTGACAGGCACCAGGCAGCCCTGGGACTGTAATTACCTAAAGGAGCAGTTCTGCCCCTGGACTGCCTCTTTCCTGAGGATCACAGAGGCAACTGCTGGAAGCCCCAGCACCGTGGGTAGTTCAGGAGCTGTTCTGGTCTCATAATTGAAGACTGGCTCCCACTGCCTTGAGCTGAGCACTGCAGAGCCAGCACAGCCCAGTCCAAGTGCCAGAGATGCCCTTCCTAGGGAGCCCTTTAGGAAAGAGTCTGAAAGAGGGAGGGTTTTGGAAAGCCCTGACAAATTTTAAGCGGCTGTTTGGGGCTGAGCTAAAGGAGTGAGTGCTTGGTGTAACTTTGCTCCATGAAGCCTTTGTTTAGTCCAAAGGTATTGAAGGGTGTGATGGAAACAGCCTTGCAAAGCCACAACAGTAGCACATGTGAGGTATTATGGAGATACTTTTCTCTGAAATAGTGTCTCTTCAGACCAGAAAAACCCTTTTGGCTGCTCAGGTTTTCAGTTAAGGTACCAGAAGTCTCCACTTTGTACATTTTTATTACAAAATTCATTGTCACAGTTGCTGACTGATTTAATGGTTAACTGAGGGGTGGTCTGTGAGAAATACCTAGGATTTTGTAAGGGGCCAAATTGCTGCCTGGTGGAAGTCACTGACTCAAATCATGATGGTGTGAGCCTCATCCTCTTCCTGAGCTCTGCCTCCTGATTGACATAAATTCTACTTTCTTTCTAGTGCTGTCATGCTGATTTTTTGCAGCCAGGGGACTGTATTTGGAAGCACAAACCCATTGCACAGGTTTAGATGTGCTGCAAATAATTATGAATGTCTAATGAAGGGAAGCTAAAACATGCTGAAAATGTTTGGAAATAAGAGGGAATGTGTGCAGCCAAGCATTAACTGTGAATGGAGAGTTCTTGTTGGCATCGTTTAATGGGAACTTTCCAGCTCATACTTTCTGTGGTGAATATGGAGATAACAGCAACACCAAAAAGGCAGGGTTGCTGGAGGTGAATGGAAGGAGCCTTTCACCTCTGGGGTAAAAGGGACAATGAAGTGAGCAGCATTTCTGTTCATGGGCTGACACCCCCTCAGTCTTTGCCTTCCAGTTACTGGGAAGGGGCCAGCAGAGACCCCACAGCACTGGCCTCCTCTAAACAAAGTTGTGTCTTACTCCTTCACAACACCAAATACCATCTGTTTTTTACTCCTGACTGTTCAGAAAAAAACAGGAGAATTTTTTCAACCTTTTTTATTTTTTTCTCTCTCCGTTAGTTGGAGTAAGGTATTTCCGTTTATATCTCTCCAGACAAGCTCGGTGGCTTTGGCATGAGTGGCCAGATGTCTTTTTGTCCACCTCAGGAAGTGGTCCCTGATCTTTGTGGAGATTCCCCTCTTCCTTTCTTCCCAGTGCTGCTGTGCTTTCCAGTCTCAATGCTGTGTGAGAATGAACACTTCAGTTTTATGTTAGATGTTGTATAAAGACTTGGCCTTGAGCAGCCATCAAATTGATGTGCACTCAAACTGTGTTGAGATGCCATCACCCACATGGATGGAGAAGCTGAAAATCAAAGCATTCTGAATGAAAAAGCACCATGAGGGCTAGGACTGTGCCATTTCCCTGGCAGACCTTGTGCCTCTGTCAGGTGCTGGAGGTTCTCAGCTTCTCTCTTTCTGCCCTGTCATATTCTGGTGTGTCTGCACCAGCATGCTGGGGAAGAGGAAATATGAATATAACAGAGATAATTCAGGAAGTTTTCTACAAACCCCTTTTCATTTTATGTGTTACATTGGGTGGGAGAGGTGGTGCTTGACTGGCACTGTGGGGTAACACCTCCTGAAGTAGGGAGGTTGTGAGTCCTTCTCTGCACTGCTGTGCTGCCCCAGGGGTGACACCAAAACACAGAGGATCACTGGAAGTTTCCCCTTGGAATGCTCTTAAAAGGGGGCAAAAAAAGCAACCAAAAAAGTCTTTCTCCTTAGGAAGGCTTGTTGGCACCTGTCCTTGGCTCAGGAGCAAGGGAACAAGGGGGTGGGCAGCCCTGCACTCTGCTTGCTTTCTGTCTGGGAGGAATTTCTAGTTGTTAATGATTAATTCAAACATTTCTTGTCATGAGTACAGTCTGCAGAGAGTGATAAATCTGTGGTGGGTTAGAGGTGGAGGTTGCTCAGTGCTGACAATTAGTTTGAGCCACAGGCTTTGCTTTCATTGGCATTTTCACAGCATTAACCTGGACCTTGTCAATTAAAATCCAGACACATTTTGATGAGGGACATCTTCTTCTAATGATAATTGTAATAATATCACTTTTCTTCATTTAAAACCTGTCAGGCAGGCCATGTTTCCTGGAAAATAACTCCCCAGTTTTCACATTGCCTAAATAACTAGGAAGTATCTTTCAGTATTTTTGAGCTGACACTTCATCACAAATAACTAAAAGCATATGAGGCCAGAGCTGTTAATCTTCGAACACTTACCAACTTCAGTCAAGGTAATTTGACTTTATCTGCTAAAATAAGCAGGTTTATTAGCCTTCACTTTGGAAGCTAATAAACATTTGATAATTGCCTCAAGTCGTTGATGGGGATTTATCCTATTTAGGTCTTCTGTTTGACAGTGTAGCTCCAGAGCATGTCCTAGGCAGTGATCCACTTCTGCAGCTCACGTGTTCATTAGGTGGAGGAGGAAGCTTGGTGTAAAGGTTGATTAAGGAACTTGTCTGAGTTGCACAAGAAGTCTGCAGTAGAAGTAACCCTGGAAATCCTCTGTCCTTGTATATTAACTGCAGTGGTTTTTTATGTGTCTCTAAATACATTCAGAATCTCTTTCAGGCCACAAAAACGACTCTTTAATAGTTGCAATGGGAGTGGTATATCAGGTTTCAACTGGAAACCTATTGTGGTTTTATTTTAGCATGGCATGAAAAATAAATAAGTGAAAATCATGTTTAGTTTTGCATGGAGAAATACTTTTCATTTTTCTGAATGGTGGTTCATAAGTGAAATCCTTCACAAATAGCCAGAGTAGGGAAGCAAAAAACTGTATCAAGTAGAACTATCTTAGACCTTGCAATGTGTCTGATCTGAGCTTGTCCATAAGGGTGGAAAATGCTGCACTTATTTATTAAAACTTGCTTCTCCTCTGGTCCTTCTCTGAGAGGTGTGGAAGAAGGAACTCTGATTAATTATGAGCACTTCTAGGTGATACCATAATATAAGTAACAATAACCCACCTTATTTCTATAGCAGCTGGAAAAATGTCATCAGTTGTTTGTAGTTCAAAACTCAGGGCATAGCATGGACTCTGAGTAGGAAATCCAAGCACAAACAACTGCACTGAAGAAAGATTGAGGAATGGTAACTGAGAACTAAATGGGCTTGGGCTGCTGTGCCTGTATTCTAGAAGTTTGTAGTTGTGCTTTCAGTCAATGCAAGGAGTAATCCACCTCCTCTGTGGCAGAGCTTTGCTTTCCCCTTTGCAGTAGGAACTGGCAAGCCTGTAATCTGCATTCTGGTGCATATGGAAATCACATTTACAACAGCATAGCTTGAAGGCTGTAAATATAATCAGATATTTTTCCAGTGAGCCTTCATCAACCGAGCTGTATATCTCACTGCTCTCATTTTTTTAAGAGTGCATTAGGGGTGATCAATAAAACCTGACCTACCTTTGCAAGTTAAGTAGGCCCGATTTTAAATGGCCAGACTTAAAGAGATTACGATTTGCTAACAGTGATTTAAAGTGCAAGCAAGGTCCATTTACATGCTATTTCTTTTCCACTTTTGAGGTTTGAATTGCAGTGGAAAACGTGCCACATTGGACATTAAAGCATGGAAGTGGAAGCTGATGCCTTGTTGAGCATGTCTTTATGTAGGAGCTGCCTTCCTACCCTGCACTGCACTGTGTCCTACTGAAAACATAATGTAATTAATAGATGTGGAACACACCTCACTGTGCAGAGTGAAGGCTCCCTGAACTCGGACTATAAACAGTATTTCCTCTTTGAGGCTTTTTATTTCTGGGAGATGCCCAGGGAGGAAAAAAGAATGTGCAATAAACAAACAGACACAACATAATAAAAATACGTATCTGTTATTTAACCCTTGGAGTACATTGTGGAAGTGGAGGCTGGAAGAGCAGCACTTCCCTGCAATGTAGGTCTGGCTGGGAGTGAGGAAGGGATGGACTGGTGCTGTAGAGCAGGCTTTTATTCCCCACCTCATGACTTTTGAGCATTTAATTTAAGAACCTGAAAGCCATGTGGAATGGTCTTGTGTCCTGAAAGACAGGTTTGGTTATACAAATGAAATATTTCATTGCCTGAAAGTTAGTCTGAAAGGTGTTACAGTAAGCAGGTCACTGAGTCAAACATGCTGAAATAAAACCTCCTGGCAGGAATGCTGTATCCTGCAGATGTTATCTCTGTTACAAAGACCAGCTTGAGAACATTTTAAATATTTTTGTGGCACTTGTTTGTCATAACCACCCAGCTGTCTGTCTGTTGGGCTACTTCTGATTCCTGTGGTATGTAGTGTGGTGCCTCTGGAGATTCCAGCTGAGATTGGGTGGAGTACATGCATTTACTGATGGTGTGCCTCAGTTTCACAAGACCATTATGTGCCAGCTGCTCTTCCTCTCCTCTGCACGGTTCATACTCAGAGCAAGAGGAGTGTGGACTCAGTGAGAGCCATCAGAAGGTGCTCAGATGTCTCCATGGTTTTACATGGAACTTGTGTGTGTAAATTTTGACTTTAGGCTTGTGTGCATGCATGCTTATACCCTATTGGACTAGTTATGAATAGAAATTACTATTAATGTTGTCCCTAAGTGGTTTTATCTGTCTCTGTGGCTCTACTTTGAGCCCTGCTACGCTCAGTGCTGGGGAGCGAGGTCGTACATGACAGTCCTTGGCCCAGGGAGCTTTTGTGTGAAAAATCTGAGTACAGGGGGAGAAGGAGACACGGATTGCCAGCAAGTGTGGAGGCAGCAGATGGAGCACAGCAGTGGAGATGAAGGATGTGCAGGAGCATCAATGATCAAAACTCCTCTTTGTTGTGGTGCCTGTACAAGGCTCACAGCAATCAGGGATTTGGTTTGCTGAGACTAACTCCTGCCTTGTTAACTACTACCTCTTGATTATTTCTGTCTATATCCATCTGCTGCCTCTTTGCTGTTAGAGCTGCAAATTCCTTAGGGTTCAGACAGCTTTTTCTTTTAGTGTTTGTGCACTACCAAATTCTGTGGGGTTCTGGCCCAGGGTTAATGCTGGGAGTTGTTAGCAGTGGCATTTGCACATGAAAAATAAGGCATTAGGAAAACAATTATTTTCAAGTCCTGATTATCTTTATTTGCATTCCAACATCCTCTGAATCTTTGAAACTGAAAACATTATTTAAATGAAAGATACATGATTATAATTATTGTCATAATGTTCTGTAACCACAAATAGGTCAGCACAGGAAATGCAATTTTTTGGTGTGTGGTTGTTTATATATATATATATACACACATCTGTATTTGTCTGGCAGGTAGATTTTATCTTACAGCCTCTGGCTGTTGCTTTCCTTGATGCTTATTCATATTTAATCCAGCTCCCCCATGTATTTGTATACATAAATACACACTTGTTTTTAGCACCTGTTTACATCTTTTAACTCTAGATTGACCCTGAGGCTGCTGGCTGTGGGGTTTGTGCAGCCCCAGGTAGCTGGGTGTTGCACATTGCTCCTCTTTGCTGAGCCCTGAGCCCGTGTCACACTGACCTGCCAGCTGAAGCTTCCCCTGCTGGCACCATGCCACAGCCAAGGGCTTTCAGCGAGTTCTCAGCTATAATCCTGAGCTGATTTCTGGGATGCAATTCACTGCCACGGTTATCATATCAAAAGGAGAGTGATTTACATTTCCTGCACGTCTCCGTGTTGCCAGCCCCGGAGGATGCTGCAGAGAGAAAGTTAATGCAATTTGATAAAATAATGAAAATGAGCCTATTTACAGCGTTGCATCTTACGCTGTGGAGGAATTTGATACAAAGTTGGCATTAAGTACGAATTTAGGTTGTGCACAGAGATTATTTTGGGGACTTTTTTTGGCTCCCAGGGAAAAAATAGGAAGATTGTTCCTGACGACCGAATGCGTGGGGAGCTCTGTACTTGGCTTTGTGTGCCGCAAAATAAATCTTTATCTTGATTTCTTATTGTGTTGCCCCTTAAAGTCTCTCTCTTCTCCTGATATTCATCCAGAGCAGTGTCTGCATAACACGTTATCTGGGGTTTTATCTGACCCCCTCAGCCCTCTGCAGTTTCCTCACTGAAGAGGCATTGAGCAATCACGCCAGCATCATTTGTACCAAGTGAAACACTTTATGCTGAGATATTTTAAGCACGTTCCTCCTGGAAATGCCATAGGAATGGCAGGACTGCAGCGTTTGCTGCTGCTGCGCATTCAGCTGCCTGTATTTGTATGCAGAGGCACACACAGTGCTGCCTTCACATTCATTTCCTGTGTATCAATTACTTATTAGTAATCCACAAGCCCAATTAAGGAACTGGAGGTAGGATGTAATGCTGAGAGTGTGGCCAGGCCTCTCCTGTTGGAGTCTGGAGAGGGAAGGGATGTATCTGGTGCAGGTGACTGAACTGGTGCTGTTATCTCTGAGACAGATTCCTGTGGACCTGTCTAACTTTGGCTTAATTTCCTATTTTTTTATGAGCATCTTTCTTGGCTGTATTGACTGTGCTGTGATGAGGGGTTGTGTAAAAGGGGCACTCAAGGAGAGCAGGGCAAAGCACTCTTGGATTTACTGCACTTTATCTTTGTCATTCGAGGTTTTGATATTGTGTACTTGCAGCTGCAAATGCAAAAGTATCTGCCATAAGTTTCATAAGCTTTGCAAGAATGGCAGCAACTCCTCTGCAGGGTTTGTAGTCCCAGATCAGGGTTTTTTTTAGGAATTGGTGAGTAGAGGTCAAAAAATTCAGCTTCAGGCTGTTCAGGACAGGGTATACTTTGCCTCCCATTTCACTTCCCTTTTCTTCCTCACATTCCTGCAAAGAAATATCTTTGTTCATGCCTGTGTTTCACCTGCCTTTAAAAGCTTTGAAGCTTTGCGTAGTTCTCACTTAACTTTAGCAAATCCTTTAAAAGCAGATCACAGAGATTGACCACACCAGGAAAATATCACTGTGTCACCTTGGTTAGTTTGGGTGCCTGACCTCCTCTTCCTCCTAACTTTGACTACTGCTTCTTGTCATCTTTGATTTCATCTTTCTCTTTTCTTTTTTCCCCCTCTTTCCTTTTACTCTCTATGAAGATTTGCACTGCCTGATACTATCACCTCTCCACACTGCTTGAATCTCAATGCAGGTGCCCTGGGACAAGATTACTCTCACTCTTCAAACTGCTACGTCTCTTTTAATGTATGATGTCCAAAGAGAAGACTGTTCCTGGATCCTGGAAATTAAAACCGACATGTGCACGTGTTGCTTTATCCAGGCAAAATGTAAACTTAAGTGGACATCAGATGACAGTGTGGGTGCTTGGCTGGCATGCAGCAGGTCAGGGCGCTTTCCTGTGCAAGTCCTCACTGATGAAAAGGGAAGCTCTGCACTTTTCTTCTGTCCCTCTCATTCTTTTTTTCTCTCTATTCTACTTTTTTTAAAAGAACTGATTTCCTTAGGGAGTTGTTAATGCTCAGGGCTTTTTACCCTGACATTTTGGACAATGATGTGACAACACAAGTGCATCTATTGCTCTTCCTCTGGAAGCTGACTGAAGCTAAGGACTTGATGGATAATGGCCACATTTTCCAGCAGCACCTGTTGTACATGTGAGAAGAATGACTGAGTGACCTGCATATAAAACCAGACTACATCAGGCACAAAGTCTGAGCACAGAACTGGGAGGGAAGACTGAGAACATGAACCTTTCATCATGAGGTCCTTAATTTGCTCCCCTTCTCTCTGTTGCAGGAAATCTGGTGCTGTTTTGAGGCAGTGCAGGTTGTGGTGTGGGAATGTGTAATCCCCTTCATGGGAAGGCAGGGCAAAGGGGAGCAGGCTTGTGTGGCGTGAGCAGCTTTAAGAGAAGGAGGCTGCACACCTGGAAGTGGAGCATCACTTCACCTTTGGTTGCTAAAGAAAGATGATTCTCCTCTGCCTTGAGTAGTCAATTTACAAATTGAATGTAAAACAGCACTGGCTGGATCTTGCATTCTGTGCTGCTGTGGGGGCCCTTCAGGGAGAAAGGAAGAGAGCTGGAAGCCATTGGGGCTGGTTAGGGCTCTGGATCTGGAAGTCACAGGCCACTGGAGCAGGTGAGGTGTGCTGGTAGGATTCTGTGCCCTTGGTGCTTTGCTGTGTGTTGTAGACCTTCTGCTGAAGCTGATGCTGCTCTGCTTTATATTCCACAGTGTAGCCTTGCTGAAGCTGATTGTGAACTCGTGCAGCTGGGATGGGATGGGGGGAAGGGGCAGGGCTGGGTGCTCCCCCCATGTATCTACAGTGGCAGAGCTGTGGGCTCCCCCCTCCCTGTTCCCCAGCACATCACTCAGGCACAATCCTGCTCACCACTGACTCGTGTTCGTCCAGTTTCCCTCTCTGCAAGACCACTATCAGAAATGATCAAGGGTTCAAGTAGCTCTCATGGAACTGGGGAAGGAAAAGTGTAAGGAGGAGTGCAGGACCATGTGCATTTTGCACCAGGAGCACAGGTGTGCAGGGAGTGGGTGGGTGGCAGTTCTGCCCTCAGCTGTGCAGTTCTCGTGGGCAGCATGTCAGGAGCTGCCAGAATGCCCAAACCTTTCCTTTGCTGAACTGCTCTGGGGTATCGTGAAACTGCATTTCATGATGTACTTTCTTCTTTCAATGACTTCAGTAATTATTAGGTGAGCTTCTAGGCTCAGGGACTAGCTCACAGGTGAGGTGTGCTGTAGTGAAGTCCTTTGCATTCTTGATGTTGTAGCAGCCCAAGGTACAGTCGTGCCTCGGGACAAGAATGAGCTCCAAGCAGACCTCGAATGTTCAGTTTTCATGGAGGACACACTCATAAATATTTGTGAACCAACAGGAAGTTGCAGTGTGCCAACAGAAGAAATTAACATAATGGAAAAAAACAAATTGAGATTGAGTTTCTGTTTCTGGAACATATTTTCTGTGAATAAATTCCTGGCTTCTCTGTGCTTCAGATTTTCCATCTTTCCAGGGGCTCTCCCTCACCCTGGGATTTGGGGAAGACTAGTCATTTGCCAGATGTGAGGTAGTCAGGGGCCACTCTGGAGACACCAAAGAACATCAGGCAGAAAAATCAGAGTGCCCTCTATAGCAGTGCCTGCTGTATTGCTTGTTCTTTACTTTGTGTAAGGCAGAAGCATCTGCAGAGCTTCCTTTTCTCTACCTAATGTAACTTAAAATTTCAGTAACAGTTCCTTCACATGGAATAGGGTGCTGTTGTTTCAAACAACAGGAAAAAAAACCATAAAATATTCTCCAAAGAAATGATGATGTCCCATGTTCCTTACTAGCAAACATTTTGTCAAGAAATACGTGGCTGTAACAAGGAGGCTGATAAATATCCCCACTGTCACAGCATTAAAACATAATTGCCCCTGGATTTCTTGATTATCTCCAGCACAGCTGTCATGTTGCCCCTTTGAAAAAAATGAACTGACATCACATGCACAAACTTCAAAAGGTCTTTTTTTTTTTTTTTCCTCTAGAGACAGGCAAAATTATTTTCAAGCAGTCTTTGGTGTTTTTACCAAACCTGTTGGAATATTGCACTGAAGTGGGGACCTGTTTCTTCTACATCCCAAGTTAAATGATTGTTCAGATTTCCTGTCACACTTGGGCATTACCACAGCAGGACTCCTGCCAGGATTCTGTGCCTGCTGCCTACGTATGTAAGAGTATTATTTATTAGCTGTGGCTGGAACAGGGGCTCTGTGTTCCCAGGGTGTAATCCTCTCTCCCACTGCAGGAAAGGTGCCCTCAGAGCCCTTGCTGCCTCCTGCTGTGGTCCCTGTGAAATGGGAGCAGTGATGTTGTTCTTTCATATTGCTCCATCCTGGAACAATGAGTTGCTGCTGTTCAAAATGGGCCCATTTTCCAAGGAAAGGAAAGGAAGTAATACAACAGTAAAAATAGATAATTTTTGGAGCTTTCAGCAAGTACAAACCTGCTTCCCCAATAAGTGAATATAAATTTCCCTCTAATTGCAGGGTTTTTGAACCTATCTTAGTCCCTAGAATAGCCCCTGATTGGTAAGGAGGATTTTCAAAGCATTAATCACCCAGTTCCCTGTGGCTTTTGGCAGGAGCTTAGTGGCTGATTTCCCCTTGTGCCTTTTCTGTTCATCTCTCCTTGACCTCCTCTCCCAAGCAGACACAAGGGTTGCACATCCAGCCTCTCCCAGTTCCAGGGTGGTGGATGTCCATGGACATCCCAGCCATGGCACCAACGTGGTTCTAAGGCTCAGTGAACCATTCTGGGCTGAGCATGAGTGTTACACTTGAGCTCTGTTTTACTCTATGAGGAGGGAAAACGACTTAAATTTAGGTTCAGTTGTTATTCTGGGCTCCTGTGAGAGTTAAAATGAGATTTTTACACTGGCCAAGATGATTGTGAAGGTGAACACTTAGAACTTTGGAAAAGCTTCAAAAGGCTGAGTATTTGGTCAAATAGAGGGGGTGTTGCTGGCAGGGGTGAGCTCAGGGCAGGTTTTCTTGCAGGATTTTGGACTCAAAGTCTGGTCCAGGGCTGGTGGAGATGAGGGGATGGGCATAGAGCCCCATGTCTCACCTGGATCTGGACCCACCCAGCTTTTGGAGTCTGCTGGGCACAGCCTGAGCATTGCTCTCTTACCCTGGTGCAGTGGGGGATTGCAGGTGGCAGAGATGTGGAGAAATCGGTTTAGTTTGAAAACAAATCTCCTTCTCTCCTCCAGATAATTTCTGTTTATTTTTGAAGGGGGAAAAGCAGTCAGGCAGCTAAAAACAGTATAGCCATGACGAGCTGGTGATGCCTGGCCTATTCCAGAAGGCTTCTTTGTGTGTAGTACAAAGTGTTTCTGTTCGTGCAAATGAATTACTAAAAAAGAAAAAAGCTCATAGCCTTTTGGAAGCTGTGCTGAGACTGAAGCAGCCAAAGAGGGAAGGAGGAAAATACCCCCAAATGGCTGAAATGGTGCATGGTATCACCTGGGGAGGAGCAATGGCTTGCAGGGGATCACGAGAAATGTTTGCTTGGGCATCAGAGGTGGGCTTCAACCAACCAGCCCACCCTCACTGAAGCTGGAAGGAGGTTTCTCCCTATTTTTCCTGAAGGTGGAGAGGGAGCTGACTCTGCTGGAATGAGCAGCCCCCTGCACGGGCCGTGCAGGTGCCCTACAGGGCAGGAGGGAGTGTGAAATGCAGCAGGGCTCCTGCTGGCAGACGTGGTGCCAGCCCTGCAAAGGGAAGTGTTTGCAGGGGAGAGGAGATGAACGTGTGGATGTGCTTGTAGGATCCTTGTTACCGTGTTATCATGGATCTCCAGGGACAAAATAGCCACTCATGCGTGGAGCGTAAACAGACACACACTGTGTATAAATAATGTGTGCAAGAGCAGCTTCTGAATGCAATTCCCATCATTATTTAAAAACCTGCTACTTAGGCAAATTATTGTAATTCCAGTGACACTAACTAATCCATCAGTAATTAGGATGGGAAATGGGAATAAATTCCACGGAAATGATCTTGATATTTCACCCATCCAGTTGTACAGTAGTCTTCTTGAAAAATAAGCTGTCATTTGCCCAGAGTCTTTTGGAGGGCTACAATTTAGCTGATTCAAAAAAAAAAAAAAAAAAAAA